>CABFPE010000423.1:307741-338484 GCA_900660155.1 Hofstenia miamia | reverse complement strand
CCTACTGGGCAGGGTGGGGCGGGGCAGGTCGGGGCGAGTATGGGGCAAGATTTTTCTAAAGTGGGTAGCCATGGAACAAAACTGAGGCAAAAGCACTTTTTAGTTAAGAAAGATCAAAGTAAGAGATTGCCAATTTTAGAGATTGTAAAAGTATATTTTTACTTCAAATTTTCTTGCTTAAAAAACATTTGATTTATTTAGAAATTTAGTGGCTTTTTGAAAAATTGATTACCATGCATTTTAGCTCTTGGTTGATTCTATTCAATGATATCAGCAATTTCCCTTGCATAAATGTATTACATAAAATATTAGCTTTATAAAAAGCTCAAGAGTGCTAAAATTACATTTCATTTTGTTATCAATAATGCATTATCATCACGTTTGTTATTGGATTCCTATTGGTAGTAATAGGAGAGATGATATTTTGCAAATGGTTCTATAACTTCTAAAAAGTAAGGATTCAAAATATTTGAGTGGTGGTGTGGTGTAGTGCAAAGAAAATTGTCATAGAACGAATATGGAGCAATAAAATATCGTAAGTAATTTTGGAGCAGAATTTTTTAGTAGGCTAATTTGGGGCGGTAGAATATAAAACGTGGGGCAATGTGGGGCAGATATCAGCAAGTGGAAATGGGGCAGGGCACATATTCTGCAAGGTAATCCACAAAAAATCCGCCCCAATTCCATCTCTGATTCAAAATATATAAATGAAATTATTCAAAGAATGGTAGTAAATTTTTTACAAATAAATTAATTATATTGCAAGAAATAATTAAAGTTAGATTTTAAATGTGCCATTTGTGCATTAATTTGTACACAAATTGTTGGCACTAACAATATTGTTTGCTGCAAATATCTTAAAGTTATATTTTTTAAAAAATTGCACTAATTTTTAATATATTCGTTGTTAATTTGTCTCTAAAATCCATTTCAAAATGAGATTAGTTTGATGAGGGAATCAAAGCTTATAATAATATTTTTAAAGACTACGCATACATGAGTTGCTAAAAATAGGTAACATCATCAGGCAATATGCAATGAATCTCTTTCTTCAAGTACCCATCAATGACTTCACTTGTGATATAAAATGGTTCGGAGTCAATTTCGACACATTCTTCAACTGTTGAAGTTGACGATTCACTTTCAGTTTTTGGTGGCTTACGCGGTGAAACAATGTAACACACTAAACAAAGTGTAATGAGAACCAACATAAAGGCAATGGACAATATTGAGTAAGATACTTCATCGATTTTTATGAAGTCAATAATCTTTCTTTTTATGTCTGAACTTCCATTTAAGTAGTCAGTTGTAGCTTCAGTTTGAAATCGATCTTCTAAATCATTAATCAAAAACGTTACTTCTTCTACATCAAATTTTGTATAGATTTTCGAAGGCGATTCAATCAGATATTCATCACTTATTAAATACAAGCATAGTACACACTTGGAAAGTATTGTGCTGCTATTGACTTTGAAGTCAATGTTTATACTATGTAGGATCATGCGCATCTTTGTAACATTCTGAATAACGTCTTGAATCAATGATTTATGCTCAGCACAATACATAAAATTTGAATTCACAGAAATTTCAGCCAACTGTTTATTAGAAGGGTTAAACGGTATCACATTTAATATGAAACTAGTCATTGGACAATTTGAATTGCAAGTGTCACAGGTTTTGATTTTGCAAGTAATTTTCCCAATAAAAACATATCTTCTTATCAAGGAAATCCTCCCTGATGATTTATCTATTGAAAGAAAATCAGCAGTACAGTCACAAAGAAAATAATTTACTTTTGAATATTCTTCAGTAACGTCATTATCTATCGCCTTTACCGTAACAATATCAGAAGATTTCGGCGAGAATTGCTCATATACTACAGAATATACTTGTTGTTCAAAAATGGGAAGATTATCATTGATGTCGATAATCGTTATTGTTGCCATAACAGAAGAAGTATAGTTACCTGAATCAGAAACCGAAATTATACAAATAAATTCGCTTTGTCCATTTTCTACGTCAAAGCTTCTTTTAGAGTATATTTCTCCATTGTACTTGTCAATACGAAAATCTTTACTGTCCAAATTGTAATTCAATTTTCCTAAATCCAGACTGTCTGAGTCATAAGCAATAACTCTTCCAAGAACCATCGGTTCTGAATTTTCAAGAATTTGAAATTGGTAGTTAGAATTTACAAACACTGGATAATTATCATTAAAATCAAGAATTTTCACAAAAAATGTGCCTGAATCAGAATGGATGCCATCTGTTACACCAAATTGAAGTTCTATAGAAGAAATGAGTTCAAAATCTAAGGTTGTTTTTACAAATATATTACCTGTATCTGATTCACAATCTAAATATGTCTGATTGGACAGGAAGTAATAGGCTAACTGTGAATCCATATCTAAGTCGATAGCTTTAAGCCGATATAGAAATGAGCCAATTGGAATTGTCTCGAATACTTCAATAGAAACGTTGTGGTCTGCAAACATAGGTTTGTGATCATTGAGAAATTTAACCTCAATATTTATGTAGCAACTAACTGAAAATGAGTTTTTTAAGAAACCGTCTGTAACCTCGACGACTAAAAGGTAAACGTGGTTCATATGATCATTAATGGTTTGAATTGCATATAGCTCCCCTGTACTTGTATTAATGGAAAATATATGCGTGAAACTTACAAGTTCGAAACTTAATTTCGCAGTTATATCTTCATCCGACACTTGGACTTTTCCAATGAGTAAAGGCACAATCTCAATATTCTCATTAAAACTGATATTAATGAATTTTTCTCCGCATATAGGCTTATTGTCGTTTACATCATTAATAAAAATTGTAACCAGAGACAAGTCACTTCTTACAGATCCCTCTTCTGGAATAGCAACCACTTCAAATGAATATTCCGATTGAATTTCAGCGTCAAGCTCTTCAGAAAGAAAGATACGCCCGGAATCATCAATGACGAACGGAACATTTGATAATATTTGAAATGTAAACATTGCATTTGTGCCTTCGTCTGGATCGCTTGCTTTGATTACAAGCAATTGAACTCCCGCTGGAATACTCTCTGAAATTGAAATTTCATAGGAAGTTTGATCGATTCTAGGAGCATTGTCATTAATATCTTCTATCACAATGAAAACTGGAACGATAGAATATCTTTGTGGATTATTTGTTTGAGTAGCTTTTACTAGTAGATTTACTTGGGATATGCCATTGACTCCATCTCGATTAATGAAGGTTGTTGTTTTTACTTTGCCAGTAATCTCAGATATTTCGAAGTTCACATTTTCGTCCATATCACTAAAAAATGAATACCTAATTGAAGAATTGAATGCTAAGTCTGGATCATAAGCTTCGATCGGATTCATAAAAACGACAGTTGCACCTTTTGTTTCTTCGACGACAACTCCGTTGTAAAAAGGCTCTGAAAACACCGGATCTTGATCATCTCCATCCAAAATATTCAAATTCACGGTTGTAATGGCGTAATTGAGATTATTTTGGTCGAACCTTGGAACAAGATTGCTAGCTTTTATTGAAAAAGTGAGACTGCCACCACTAGTTTCAAAATCAAGATAATCCTTAACAACTAAGTTAGCAGTTGTCAACTTTTCCACTTGGGTGTGGCTTTTATTGTTAATTTCAAACAATCGATTGAAATCGTCATCATCATTAATGATTGATAAATCAACTGAAGCATGATCAATCTCCCAATCTTGGTCTTCAACATATATTGAAGTTAGAATAGTTCCTACTGGAGAAACTTCTGACACTGTTACAGAGTAAGGCGCATCTAAAAACACAGGTTTATGATCATTTGCTGGTAACACATTTACTCGTAGGTTTAAATAACTTGAACTACTGCCATCTACACTCGTGCAATTAATAATAATATTGAATTTAGAATTAATTTCTTGTTTTACATTCTTCTGAGTATTATCCAAATCGATGGGTTCCACGAATTGTAAAATAAAATCTTGTTTTTGAAAAATAAAATATTGTGGGTGTTCTCCTTCTATGTTAATCTCCAGTTGATATTCAGATGAAACGTCATTTGCCTCATATCTTAATTGTACGATATCTTTCTCAACTTCATACACAGAAGTAACGTATGCTTCAGATCCATCTAACGTTTCACGTGTACATTTGAATACAGGAACACATCCCAAAAATAAACAAATATCTTCGCAATAGAAATTTGAAATCAAAGTAAAAACAATGGAATTGAGGTGAACCACTCTCATACTAGTGCCACATCAATGGGAAAATGTGTGCAGGTGGAAAATTCCATTAAATCACTGGTCCAAAACAAGCATTGTACTTTTACAATGAGAGACGCTTTGACTGATTGCCACCTGAAAAAATTATATATGAGGAGGCATTTAAATGAATTATTTTATCTAGATTGATTTTTTTCAAAAAATGTAAATGGTTTTTTAAAAAAAATAGGATTTTCAAATCTATGGTATATACAAACTAGGTACTTAATAGCTGCCAAATTACAGTATAACCATTAGGCTTATGAGGGCGATACTGAATTTATATTAAAATTGGCTGATATAATCATTGATAAATAAATGTTCCATTCAGCGATTATATATTGCTCTCGCAAATACAGCTGGAAAACTCTATTGGGATTACATGCGTATATCACTGTATACACTTTCATATTTTATGAGTTGAGAACATTTGATTTTCTTTATAAAAATCATTATTGGAAACATAGTAAAGTTCGAATGAAACTTTATGCATTCTATCCCTATTTGCCACACGCCAATTTTGTCTGTTGTACTCACAGGGAGGTTGATTGAGACTCCTCCAATAAAAATTTTTCTACCAAATATTTTTCCATTGTACTTTACTAAAACAATCTTACCTCTAAAAAATGAGGCCTTTGAGGTAAGTGATGACGTCAACCCAGTTAATGAAAAAGTATTTTTTGAAGTTCAATAGCCTAAATTTCATGATGCTTTCTAAGTTGAGAAAATCTGATTAATGTACTTTTACTTTATAACAGATATGAAATGTCGAAATGGCGAACAAAAGCAGTAGTTTCGTGTAGAAATTCAATATGGCACAATCAAAATTCGAAAATATTGTTGACAGAAGTTCTATAGTACGAAAACGGGCGGTTGAAATTTCTTGTGTCAGAAAATTTATCATACTACAGGGTGTCCATTAAATATTTGCCAAAATAAAAGGCTGATAAATCGTATCTACATTATTCAATGGATGCAATTACGCTATGGTCTTGTCGCTAATTTGTGGGGAGTCGATTTTTTGTTCAAATGCTTCACCTTTCATTTCGATTTTCAAATTAATTATTTAAAAATCGTTCAGAATCAGTTTGCATTTAATTTAAAAGGATCTTGAACTTTCCGATAAAATTTTGCTTTTGGAATGTTATATTATTGGTGGAAAGTCAATCACCACTGCCATACGAGCTTTCTGCACTGAAAGACGGATAAAAAATGACCGCCACAAACCATCTTTTAAATCAGTGGAGTACTTGATCAAAAAATTCTACGAAACTGGAAGTTTGCTTAAACAGAAACCACCGGGCCGTTCGTTGAATGATTTTTTTATTGAAGAGGTGTTTTGCCTAAACAAAAATAAAATGTGTGTAATTTAGCGAAAGTTAAAGAACATACTTGACAAATACACATTCCTTATTCCCTATATTTGCATTGTATTCCAAAATGCTCCTCGCACACCATATTTGCGCATAATTTTGCCTGTTGGAAAAACTCCTGTTTTTTTCTATTTGAACGAAGAGCAACAAGTGACAAAATTCCTTGTTGCTTTAGCCACACTTGCAGATCTAGTGAATTAAAATAATTATGAAAGAATAATTTATAATTCTTCAAGTACCTGTGCCTTCCTCCATTAAAGGTAATGAATAAGACAATTTATACTGCATATTCTTTTTTTCTGAGTCGCATAGCGATTCGTTCGATCACAAATTAAACATAGAAACTCTTCATTCAAAAGTCCATCACATACTCGATGGGAGTTCACATTTGTACATTTCAGCCAGCTACTATTGCAAACTGCATCTAAAAATTGTGTAGATGCTATAGAGTGCTGTCTGCATGTATTCCTTGGCCGTTTTTAAAGTTTCACGGTGACTTGCATTTACTTTGGCATTAGACTCTTTACTTTCAATTGGAAATCCCTAAGGCTATCTATTCAATCCGATTGATCACTCTCAAATGCACTATGACTTTCATCAATAGATGAGCAAGTCCTTTGATGCAAGTCGTACTTATTTGGTGACCTCACTATATTGGAAGGGCAAAAATGTTTGAATTTGAACCAGACTGATTGTTTCTTTTGCATAGAAATTCTCCTTACATACTTCTTTATTGATACTTTCAAACTTGCTTAGAGAACATTCCTAGTTAACATCTTTGGGGGCTACACCAATTACTACCTTTTCTTTTACTAATTTCTTTTTATACATACCGTTCCACTCAGGACTAAATCCATAAAAGTGAACTCGATAGGATTTTGCATTGACTGAAAATACCTTAGTAGGCCACCAAAAGTTTTACCAATATATAATGCAACTGTATCCAACTGAAAATACCATACTGTGAATATCAGCACAATTAACCAAGATAGTACGTAAGGACTACTTAATTGTCAACCTCCAACAGCAAATACCAGTCAGGTCAACTTGCTTACCCTAACGCAAATTAAATAATTTGGTAACTCCTAGTTCAACAAATTACACGGATGAATGATTTCACAAATTCACTTTCTGCTCTAACTTTACATGTTACCAAATGGCAATAATTAAATTTTTAGTTGTAAGATGCGCCTGTTTGCAATATATAATATATTTCATAATTTAGTTAACAGTGTTTTACAATGTAGGAAAAAATCAAGGGTGGTCCATGTATAACATTTTTCAAAGTAATGCAAAATACAGTGCATATAAACCAAACAACATTTTGAAATGAAATTTTGTAGTTCCATGTTTTTCATTATTCAGTGCCTGTTTAAAACCTACAAAACTAAGAAATTTGTTGCTAATATTACTAAATAGAATATCTGCACCAAATAATTTCAGTGATATAGTATGTTTAGGATTAAACATTTTAGCTGTTTTTATGTTTGCCTTAAATGATACTTAATTTTCATGATTTTTATACATTTTTACAAGATCTTCATTCCATTGTCTCAAAAATGGTTTGCCTTGTATATTGACCGATAAATTTGTATATTCTAATTTTATGAGTTTTTAGAATTTTTGTGTATAACAGCCATACTAGAGTCAATAGTTGATCGAATTCCAATTAAAACAAGACATAACATTGTTTTTTTCTATTCAATTGATAAACTTAGAAAGGACAACTATACTCTACTACACTCTACCCAGGGATGTGGTGTGAACTTGACTTCTTCCCATTTTAGAAAAAAATATTTTTAATGAACAGCGTTACACAGCAACTAATTGTTGATATTGAAATGCAAAAAATATGCAAATGACAACATCTATGAGCTGTTATTATATTTTAAAGTGAAGATAACAATTTATGCTGTCTCGTTTCGCATTTAATATATTTCTCTTGAATACAAAAAATTGTTTTGACAAAGTACAAATAAATAAAAATGTAGATTTCAAGTCTATTTATGAAGATAGCCAACTATCCAAATTCATTATTTGCAATAGATACTGCTTCCTCGGGTGTGTCCAATAAAGCGAAAGAAGAATTTAGTCTTGGAATAGCGGAAGATTTACTTTCAACATTAGCAGAACACGAGACCATGTTCTCCTTGCGTCGATTATTCTGCATGTTCCAATTCAGACATTGGTTTATTGAATCAAACCAATCACATTTGGGGTTTTCCAAGCAGGTAATGGGAGCTGGGGATTGATCAATTTCCAACCTAAGCATGTCATTGTAAACTAATCTGAGAACAGATACCAGATAAACAATAATATTAGCTAAAAGGGCGTTACTACTAGAATTAATCGTTGAGGAGACTATTTGACATTATTATATTGCGTACTATGAGTACTTGACTTCCTACTACGGACCTACTCAGTAACATGTGAATTTACTGGTGGCAGTAACATGGTAATGGGACTGGCGACTAAATGTTTTATTGGATATGGGACTAAAATAGGACTGGAACCAAAAACAACAAAACTGGGCTAAGAATTTCAGAATAATAATTCACAACTATTGCCAATTTTAGGCAAAATGGAAGTTATGTAGTGGAATTAATGCGACCATGGGACCAGAAAATTTCATGAGACGGATACGTATAGCCTTTATCTTTGAACAAGTCTACAGGTCTTATTTGCATATATGAACCGCGGATTCATATTTTGGTCTACAACAATTGTGTGTTTTCTTACAGTTTTCAGTTAATAGGACTGTTCATTTGAATTTTTAGGCCAATATATTCTTGCCAAAAATATTGTATCCAAATTCTACTTTACAAGAATCATGTAGGTAGTTCGAGAAACTTGAGGTTTTATACTATATTTAAAAGAAATTTATTTTTGCTTTTTTGCAGCCATTTTTGGAATTATTTAACATAATTTATGCATCTTCAAAATAATAATTAAAGCATTTGTGGCTTCTCAATGTAAAATACAGTTTGTAGGGATTTTATACGTAAAGACACTAAAAGGACTATATTCCAAACAAAACTTTACGCACTAAAACATTTTAAAGAATGTATCATAAGAAAATTTTCCACTACCTTAAACGTATCAAAATGCTTTAATAATACTGTATTGGTTTAACAAAAATACGATGTACAACTCACCGCGAATCTGCATCCATGAGCATCCGTGAAACGCCATCACAAGAAATTGAAGGAGTTGTTCTGCAATCTTTTGATGGCGAGATTTCTAACTTCACGTCTGCTGGTAGGATAAGTGGACGGAATGACAATGAATGGGGACATATTGGAGTAATTAAGATGCAAGGTACAGAAGGATGCACGACAGATGCACCTGCAGATAGAGCATAGGCTGTGCTTCCGCTAGGTGTAGAAACTATCAAACCATCACCCTAAATAAAAAATTAAGTTAATAAAAGCTCTATCAAACAAAACAGCCTATATATATATATATATATATATGTATATAAATGAAGAGCTGAATTCCAAAAAAGCTAAGTCCATTTTTTGACAAATCCAGATATTTGTACCAAGTATAGAGTTTAAGTAGGGCTTTCATAACACACATTCACTTTATTCCAAAAGGAGTTATATCCAACTTTGCTGTATGCACAAAGTATTACTTTTTTTCAAATAGCGCTATATTCATTTCAGTTTAGTTCCAAAGAGAGTTGACTCCATCAATAGCGCCCTCAAGTTGATTATCACCAATCACAAGAAGTTTTGCTGTGTTGACCTGCTTTTGTTGAACTCTTTGTGTTTGACATGTGTGATATTTTGTTGCTTTGTTTTATGATTAATTAACTGTAATATCGCGTTTTACAATGGATAGCAGTGGTGATGAACAACCTAGAATGACTGATCATTTTAAAAAAGGAGGAAGTGCCCTGTTTAATGGGGCAAAATGTCTCAAAATCACGACGAATTCAGTTGAAGGTAAGCAGGATTATGTGTATCTTTTGTCAGAGGCCATCTCTTAAAGTCTGTTTTGCTAGCATTTTTAGGCCTAGCACTCTAGGCCTACCTATTTATAAACTTATCTAAACTACTAAATAATTTTGTGCAGGACCTAAATCATGATTAAGCTTATGTTAAATGTTTTGTGAAGGGTACACAGAAACATAATCGTCTTGTTACACGGATTGAAAAATAATTTTGTTTGTTAAAAGATTTTGGAAGATTGCACTTTATTTTTCTTTAGGAAAAACGCCTACTGTAAATGTCAAAGTCAGGTGATTTCAAGAATGTCTGTCGAGCACAATTGGACAATCCAGTTTCGACTACAGCTGCAACTAGTATTTGTTCCGTCGCCTCCAAAGACTTGAAAGATGGTCAGACAAGTATTGGTATAACAAAGGCGGGAAATACTACATATTTCAGTGTAAGTGCGTTAATTGACAGTGGCTCAGACGAGAGTTTTATTCATCTCGATACTGCTAAACGTTTTAGTTTCATTGCAACTTCAATGCCTAGTGTCTAACATTAGCTAATTCTCGTTCAACATGCATAAGTTCCGTAGTTACAGTGTCAATTAAATTTATGTGGATATGTTTATTCGTCTTTCAAACTGAAGATATTAAATGATCTGTGTTCGCCAGTACTTATTGGTAGAGAATTGTTCTGTCTTGTTACGTTTCGGAGGTGGAAAGCCTCCAGAGGAAATTGCGGCTTTAGAGGTTATGGATGTAAAACCACCTAGTATATTTAATGGCGGTAATACCTCGGTAAAGCCTGTAGCTACGTATAATCGCAAATACTCCAAGAGGGATGAAGATTTCATTCGATCTGAAGTGAGCCAATTGTTAGCGGATGGCATAATTGAACCTTCCACGTCGCCTTGGCGTGCGCAAGTTTTGGTAAAAATGGACAGCATAAACGTAGAATGATGGTAGATTACTCGCAGAGTATTAATCGTTTTACACCCCTAGACGCCATCCGCTGCCGAATGCTCTAGATTTAGCTCGAGATGTGTCCAAATACAAATATTTCAGTGTATTAGATTTGAAAAGCGCTTACCATCAGATTCGCCTACATGGTCATGATCGCTTGTTTACTGCTTTTGCTGCCGATGGACAATTATTTCAGTTTTGCCGTTTACCATTTGGTCTGAGCAACGCAGTTGCAGTTTTTCAATGTCCCATTGATAATTTCATTCGAAAAAGCACCCTTGCCTACATAAATAATTTGATTATCGGAGAGCTTACGAGTAAAGAACATGATGATAATTTAGAAGCTTTCTGGAATGCTGCAAGACGATGTGGTCTTACCGTAAATTACGAAAAATGCAAATTTAAGCGAACATCTATCAGTTATATTTGACTGTGCATTAGTCAAGGTGAACTTAAACCAGAACCTGAAAGGATGCGACTATTGATGGAATTGTCATTGCCCAGCAATAGAAAAGAACTGAAAAGCCTTATGAGATTACTTGCTTACTATGCTCGCTGGATACCTTCTTACTAAGAACGTGTGCAACCTCTATTATCTACTGAAGTCTTCCCTCTGGAAGTAATACTATAGAGGCTATAAGTTCTATCAAATCGGCTATAAACAGAGCTTGTCTGTTTACAGTGGTTCCCCGTTTACCTATTACCGTAGAAACAAATGCGTCTGATGCTGCTGTATCCGGAACATTGCACAAATGTGGCAAACCTATCGACTTTTTCTCTCGTACGCTATCACCCGTTGAGTGGTGTTATCCGATTGTGGAATGAGAGGCTACTGCAATTATTGAAGGCGTTCTTAAATGGCGTCATTATCCGGTATGTCGAAATTTTATAATAGTTACAGATCAACAGGCAGTGAGCTTTATGTTTGATGCCAATAATAAATTGTCAAAAATAAAAAAAGACAAATTTGGCGTTGGCGAATTAAACTTTCTGAGTATGACTATAATGTTGAACTTCGACCTGGTAAACTTATGTGCCATTAGTTCTGGTAGTGCTGATGAGCTAACACTAATTTATGTCATCCAGGCGTCACTCGATTTTGGCATTTTGTTCGCCAAAAGAATCTACCCTATGGAATTGAAGATATTCGTAAAATTGTTTCTCTATGTAAGGTTTGTTCTGAAGATAAACCGCACTTTTTATGTTATAAAATCTCAGTTTCCGTTTGAAAGAATATCAATCGATTTTATTGGGTCCAAGCCTTCTGCTACAAGGAATCGTTACATATTGCTACTGGTAGATGAGTATTCGAGATTTCCTTTCGCAATTCCCTGTAAAAATATGACAGCATCTACTGTTAAGAAGTGTTTGATTTCTCTTTTTCTGTTGTTTGGCATTTCAGAATTCATTTATTCCGATAGAGGAGCGCAATTCATGTCAGATAACGTTCGTCAATTTTTAATGCAAAAAAGAGTTGCACAATTTCCGAACATCTCCATACAGACCTGCTGCTAATGGTCAATGCGAGAAATGTCGGGATTTCATGGCAATCGATTCAACTTTATTGCAAATCAAATAGTCTTTCGTATGTCGGCTGGGAAGAGGCTATGCCATATGCATTATATGCCATGCGAAACTTGCTATGCACTACCACAAATTCTACGCCAACGATTTTTCGGGTGGACCCGATGTTCAAGTAATGGGTTTAGTTTACCTGCCTTGCTCACGGAGTCACGAGACGTACTACTGCGAAAGTTTGTGCGTTCTAAATCGGAGCCTAAAGTTGAACGCGTTAGATTAGTGCACCTTAGCCATACTTACTCGGAAGTCGGTTTAACTTTGGGTGGAGTAGATAAAGTAGCAACTCGCGATTTAGCTCCTTATCCTTGTGACGATTTAGCACCTCCTGATGGCAACATCTTCAGTCAGACTACAATATCATCAAATGATCGGGTCAACTCTGGTTGCCATTCTGAGCCTGGGGGTTCTTCAAATACTGATACATATCTTACTACTGAAAACATTCCTGTGCCATCTGAATTAAGTGACAGTGGCAAACATATATCGGGACCTAAAACAGACACTAAGATTCGAAGGTCTACTAGAATCCGAAAAGCGCCAGATCAATTGAATTATACCTAATTTTATATAATTATTTTGTAAAGTTTTTTTTCCATGGTGAGAAGAATGTTGAAATATTTCATCACATACTATTAACATGTAGTACCTGTCTTGAATGCGTGTTGTTTACGCATTTAATTAGGTTTGTATTTTAGTTTTGGTTTGAACGCACGATGCAATGGTTATAGTTGTTTACAAAATACATTATAGTTGTGATTGTCTACACAGTTGCACAACAATACTTGTGCAAACAATTAGTAAGTCTGACCTTGCAAAATACCCTGGTTGATTATTAGTATTAAATTTCACTTAGTAGACCTAAAGTAGGTAAATGGTAATTAGCTTGTGGGTGATTTAGAAGTGGTTGGATATATATATATATATTAGAAAATACATATGAATCTTGATACCCTAACCTGTAAGATAGACACCAGTTTTTGAAATTCGCTATTAGATTTAAAATCTGAGGTTCTTATAGAAAGTACAACACATACTTAGCAGAGTGAAATGTCATCAATTAGTACTACCGGTGGAACTGCCAGAGGTGCCACGATGCCATGCCCCCCCTCCTTCTTGGGTTGGTCAGCCTTATCCTATTTCGTCATTTTTTAATCCGTCCTACCCCTTCATAAACACACTCTCTATTCCCGTCCTTCACTTAAAAACACTACTTTGTGGCGAAATTTCTACCTTTCTTCTTTTTTGGGTGGGTTCAGTTCGATTTGGAGTAAAAATTCTCGGGGTTGGTTTGTTTCAGTTTGCTTGAAAAAAAAATGAATAACAGAAAAATAAATGCAGCGAAACAATTTTTCTACATAAAATTGCTTCGCAATGCAATAAAAGTTTAATCTTAAACACGCTATAGCTCAAAATACATAATTTTTTCTTAACTTTCTTTTTTTACAGATGCCCCTACAGTGTATTTCTTTTCTGCCTGTAACAAATGTCATAGTAATTTAGTGTTCTTGTTCATTAACTAAGCTATCTTGCTTCTTGCATGAACTAAAATCAGACTAGAGGCCTAGTGCCTCCCTGCTTTTGCTTCTGGTCGTATTCGTTTTAAATAATATTTGAAGCAGCGTCACAACCAGGGGTGAGAGATCACCAAGGATTTGTCGTAGTTTCTTGAAGCACTCAATAGAGAGATAAATCAATTGATCGGCGGTTGCTCCAAGAAATAACCTGATACACATACAAAATCAGAATAAAACAAATCTTCATAATAACCTTCAGTTTAACTACGGCTGTTTCTGGTGGTGTCTAAACAAATATTATGCTTCCACCACCGAATTCACTTTTTATATTGAAAGCATAACATTTACGTTATTTATTTACGTTACCATTGTTATCTTCTGTCACGCACACCTGATATTATGATGGCAAACCTAAAGAAATTAAATGATCACAGCTTTTACACAAGGCATCTATGGCAATACCAAATTTGCCCTTAGTGATTTTGATTACTGTTTACATCTTGTTTTCTAGAGCAATTTCTACTTGGTGCTAACCAAATTATGAAACATTAGTAAGCTTTTTTCAGAGTTGGACATAGGGTACTCGACTCTACTCGACCATTTGTCGGGTATCGGGCCGGGTTAGAGCATAATAATTTTGAAATTCGGGCGTGTTTGTTTACTCAGAGAGCAGGCTACGTCGGGTAATTGTCGGTTATGATAATATGGAGAAAATGCCACATTTCGAATTTATTTTTTGCAATTCATGAGTATTTTGGTTTCTTTGTGTCGGCTGAGGTCGGGTAAGTGAATTGAGAGTCGGACTCAGCTCTTTTATTGAATGCCCATCACTGCCTTTGTTTTTATCTCACAACGAACTTTTATGTGTTATGTATTAATTTATATAAATAAACGCGCGTGGTTCATTCAATTCGCGCATTTGAATTGTTCACAACAAATCAGTCGCTTGTGCTTACGCGCCATAAATATTTTGCACGTGAAAGGCCTGCATAACCACGTAAACCATGTATTTAAATCAACCGTTGATTTTGTTTTTAAAAATGCCGATTATAATCCGAGTTTAATAGCTTGATTATAATCAGTGATTATAATCAGCCAACCCTGATTTGTACATGAGTATTCTCGATAGAATGGCATTTTTAGTAAAATGCAAAATACAAAACGAAAATATTTTGCAATCATCTTTTTGCGAACTAAAGTCAATCGAGATATTTTGCAATTTAAAGAATTCTGATACAATATCAAAATAAAAACACAAACTTGATATAAGGCCAGTAAGAATTTTTGGACGAATGTTTTTAAAGAGTGATGATATCCACTCTTAGTTTATACATTTTCATATAAAAACGCGCTACTGTAGCCTAGAATGGCTTAGAAACAATTGCTAAAAATTCTAAAAGAACGAAGTGATTATATTAAACAGTTATACGTTGAAATTATCAAATTTTGAAATTTAATTTAAAAACACATTCCTCGTACCCCATCAAATTCCAAGAATCTTAAAATAAAAAAATAAAGATGAAATTTCGCTTTTGGAAAAATACATTTTCCTCAGATGTCAATGCAATAGAGAAAATGTAGAGTATTGTGAAAATCGGGGGCTATGGAAACAGATTTTCCCGACATAAGCAATGCGTATTTCCGTCTATAAAATAGAATAGATTCTATAAAATATTAGCATTGAAAACATCGATTTCTTTGCCTTTGCTTTACGTTTAAATGTGCATTATTTAATAATAACATATCCTTACATAAAAAATATTTTATCGGATAAAAATTCTGCAAAATGTGTACAAGCAATCTTTCATAACTGTTTCAATATATTTAAATAATACATACAAAAGCCACTTGGGTTGTTTTAACTTGCTTAAATATAGAAATAGTTATCTATAACATCAAAGCAGTTAAGTTTAATCAAACTGGCTCTGTGCAAAATAAGATCTAGTTGAGAAAACTAGAAAATGTAGAAAATCAACAATAAAAAATGTTCGTTACCTTAACGACTGTAATGTGTTTTGAATTTACGGAAATCCTTAGCTCTATAATACTACTTCTAGAACCTCTGTCAATGACTACATCATTTAGCAGATGATTTTCCAAAATTACTTTAGGTTCGTGACCTTCTTTTAAACGAAGAAGACGAGCGCGGAGTCTAGAACGTAGCATGACAGACAGTGCGCGCTCATTGCTTAACAGCCCGCTTAAAAGATTTTCACAGGTGTTAGGATCCCAGCCGTGCGAAATTAAAAATCCCAGAGTTCCGAGATGAAAAGTTAAAAAAACAGGAACAACCTAAAAATATACATTTATTTCACAAAACTGCTTAAAGATAATGATGGTTTGATGTGTCAGCTATATATTGTAATATAAATAAACAATAAATAAATGTATGTTCTTATACTGCACAACAACCTACCCTGGGATATTCAAGTGCGCTAACACACAAAACTAAATCAGGTTATTTAAAAATTCAGAAAGTAAATGCTTTTTAAACTCTTTTTTAAAAGCAGATAAGCTTGAGAGATTCCTTATTCGTACGGGGCCGAATATGAGAATGCACGATGTCTAAAATTGATCTAATAATTGATCACCCGTCGATGTCAAAACAATTTTTAAAGTGGGATCTGTACCGGTAAACTTCCTGAGAATTGAGACATTTCCATACTACTAAGGATTGTTTATAAGCGTTTCTTTGCCTTATTGGTTTCAATGGAATGATATCAAATCGAAAGTTGATCTAGCAGAATTATTCTGAACGACTCTTAGCTTCCTAATAAGGGAAATTAAAAACTAATGATTTATTATGATCCAGAAGCAAGTAGTGCATGAATAAGCACTTTAATATTATTTTCTGGCAATAAATTTCGACATATTTTTATGCTTTTCAGACAAAAATTACAGTTTTTTACATTGTTATTGACAAAGGCAGCAAGATTAGTGACGAAATTTTTCACAAATTTTGTGAGGCAAGAACTGAGCAGTGATTAAAAAGTTAACTCTTGAACGAGCCGATTCAGAGTTACTTATTACTAGAATTTTTTCTCAGTGAGCATTAAGACGAACACCGCCAGAAAATTTGATATGAATCAAATTTAGCGTATAAATTTAACATTGACGGGTCAGCAATATCAAGTGAAAGATACACTTGAAAATCATTAGCGTACATATGGTAATGGTATCCACGATTAGCACAGAGTCTCAAGGAAACTGTTATGTATAGCGAATAGAATTGGACCTAGGCAATAAACTTGAGGAAACCATAATCAATGGGAGATATATCACTGCGAATTCCATATTCAATAAATTAAGGCTAATTTGTGAGATACGTTTCGAACCATTTCAACGGAATAGCAGCAATTACAATTCTTGAGATAATATCTAGTAGGATTCTCCCATTTATAGTGTCGAAAGCCGCACTCGGATAAAAATATTAAAATCGTTGACTTTCCTAGAATCCTAGATCCAAGAAATTGAGAATATCATTATGTACCGTTTAAGCGCCGTTCCTATCGAAAAACCTTTCCAATATCTTAATTGAAATTGTGGAAGGAAATCGAGTGTATTAAGATGTTTAATTAGTTGAACAGAAACAAAAATTTTAATCAATTTGGAAACAAACATGAGATGAAATATAGATCTATAATTGGATCAATTCGATGAGTCCAAGTTAGCTTTCTTTAACAGTGGTTTCAACAATGCATACTTTGAATGAATAGCAAACTGTCCTGACTGAATGGATCTATGAATGATGAGACAGACGAATCCTTCAATAAAAATGTTCTAATGGGATGAAGTGACCTACTTGAAGAATTGAATCGCATAATTACGTTTTTGACTTCATCAAGGTTTAGCAATTTAAACGAAGTAAGTAATGTTGGTCTCCGAGGAAAGAGAATATTAGTTGCTGCATCTAATTCAGAAGTCGAACATATTGTGTATATTTGTCAGGATTATTGAATGAGGCGTAAGGACCATATTGTTTACCATTAGTTTCGTGAATTAATTAGAACAAACCCTTGGAATTATTTTGACAGCTGTTAATCTTCTCGCATATTGACTGTAATTCAAAGTGTTCTTGAACGAACATATCTCTTTTCAATCTATCTGCGTCTGGCACGAAGGCGCTTAACCTTATAGTCAAACCCAAATATCACTGGGGATTGTCTATTATCATCTTGATATTATGACAAACGAAACTTTTCTTAAACTTCTCTATTTACAACCAAAAGTTGGTCTTATATACAACAATAATTACTGCATATTTTCAAATACAAGATTAAAACGAAAACACTTAGCCTGGACGACCACAAAACCAGCACCGATGTTACAATATTTCGGAGCATAATAACGGGGAGCAGTTTTACAATTAATGAAACGACATAATAAATTAGAAATAACAACTTTCAGAGGGAAGAGGTATTGAGAATTGCATATGGTGAAGCTCTCATAATATGCTTCCCCAAAGTCAGAGATAGCGTCCTCGATGCAGGTTACGAGCGAAAATGAACATGGAGACTCTCCTCTATCACATGGTGGCATTGCTTTCAGATTTTGGATAGATTTATTAGTTTTTGAGATAAAACACTTAAAAAATTTTTCAAGAACCATAAAATATATTAAAAAATCCCTGGGTAGTTAATGGTTAATGGAAGCACATGTTTGAAATTTACAAGTTTGGCCTGAGTTTTTAAACACAAATTTATAATAATTTAATAATGTGTAAAATATTTCCCTCGGAATCCAAACAAAAACAGATTTTCTTATGCAAGTAAATTAACAATCAAGTTTTCTGTACTGATATGGTACAAAGATTCTGTTTGCTGCCTTCTCTGAAATTTTTCAGGACCTTGAAGTAGACTCTTTACCTAAGCAGTCCTTAACAATACAAACACATGACTCGGTTATATAAGTAACTCTATTCCGAAAACAAAATGTTTTCATATATTTTCAAATATTTTGTTATACCTAACACAAGTAGTTTATTGGCCACCCAAAAACCTCAAAGTATTCGTTTAAAAATCTGAAAACTAAGTTGATTAGACGAATTGTGAGGGCGCAAATGTGAAAAGTAGACCTATAACTAAATTTGAATTATGCAGCGTAATAAATTGCCCTTATATCAAGTTAAAATGCACCCACTTGCTGTTGTTTTTCTTGATTGTTTCTTTAATATTTCAATAATGTAATTTCAAAAGCACAATAAAAATAATTACATTTGGCTGCCAACACTGCAGCATAGTGGCCGCCCCTGATTACCAATAACAGAACTTTTACTACTTTTAGTTGTAGTTAAATGTACTGGTTATGGTTGCCCGTAATATCAATGAATATTAAACAAAACATATCTCGACAGTTTAAAACTTTTGTTTTATATTTATTATACTAAAAACAAAAGTGTATCTTGTATGCATTATATTTAGTAATTTCGACACATGGAATGGATTAGCGTAGCAGAGAGGAAGTCAATATTTCTCACATGTTAAAATTGACAGACAATGCGATTGAAAAGGAAATTAACAACGACGTCCTTGTGTATAAAATAACTGATTCATCAAAAGCTTTCACCTTCATAAATATTCTTCAATATTTATATCTAGGCACAATTAAATGAAATCAAACATATTTCGCTATACAATAACTTCATAAGTGACTAGTTTTTCAGCCTCGAAAATCAGTGAAACAAGAAGCGTGCTTTCAAATGGATCTTTTCCTTGCCTTATAAAGACGCTCTTCTCAAATTCTCCACTCTCCTGCTGTCACTCTACTTCCATGTCTGTGATCTACTTCTGTACAATCGCTTGCTCACTCGCAAATTGGACCTTGATCCTTTTGATTTCATTAAGTTCTCTAATGCCCGCTCCACTCGCTCTGATGATGTTGTCACTTCCTCCATTCGTCGTCCCAAGAAACATCGCACCTGTCACTCGTTTTTCAATCGTGCTTGTATTGTGGCTAAATACATCTTGACTCTCAACCCTCCAACAGCCATTGATTTCTTCTTGCCCCCACCGCCCAGCTTCAAGAAATCTTTAACGTTTTTCCTCTTTGTTGAGCCCTTCTCCAACTTCTCCTACTCTTCCATTTCATCCTACTTTATCTCCTGTGACTGTCCTCGCTGCCGTAAAACTTGACTTGTTTATATATTTTTGTAGTGTTTGAATTTAGCGGCTAAATAAAGTAATTCATTATTATTAGTATTTTAAAGAACACATTAAAGACTACTCAAAATCAGAAATTTTTTGCCATTCAAACTAATCACAAATAAAGAACTTGAAAATCATAACCCATATACTAATATCTTGCAGCATTCTAATACTGCAAAAACAACTAATTAAATAAACAATTACAAAATTTCAATAACCTACTTCTTTTTTAAAACAATAAAATTTTAATTCCATCATTATATTATTGCGAAGCTATCAGAGGCCGTCGTTATGCTACCTATAGCCAGCCCAGAATATCAAAACATCACATTTTACGGCCCATATGCGGCCAATCTAAGATCATTACAAGAAAATAGACGAATCTGCCAAATTTACTAAATTGACGCAATTAAATTTTACAATAAACTTCTCTGAACATTGGAAGACATTGTTCCACTTATAAATGTTAAAAATTATTATCAAGGGCATCAAAACTGCTTTTGAATAAGTAGGCCTATACATTTTTGCCTGTCGAGTCCAGCTAGCATAAAATTTGGCTCAGTCAAGCCCAGTCATTTTCCGAGCTCTGGAATAGCGAAACAAGTTTGAAATTAACTATCATTCATATTAAGTTCCTACGAGTTAACATTTTTAGATTTGAGTCAAGTTCAAGTCGATTTACAAATATATTTAGGCAAATTTTTTATTTAGACTAATATATATATATATATATATATATATATATATATAACTGTGCTGCCCTATAAAAATTTTGACAAAAAGACAGCATTGTAAATTAAATGAAAGAAATCAGGACTGATGGCCCGCAATTTGAGGTTGATGGACTCTACAACATTACAGGCAAAAATTGAAAAAAATAGATGGCATTCAAACTAATATCGAGTTGGTTTCGTGTACTCGAAATGTCTGGTTGAGTTTTTGGACTGAAATTTCGAGTAGTCTCAGGGTTCTAAATACAATTGATATTAATATAGAACATAATGTTTAGAAGGTCGTAATTCAATTGAAGAATTCGTATTTTGATTATTCAAGTGACAATTTACGCCTGTGCTATTCAAAACAATGCAACACTAAGTTGCGAATGCCTATTATTGTATAAAAGGTTAATGACAGTAAACTGAAAATATTAGCTACACAACTTAGCAATTGGTATTGTTATATCAAACAATTACTCAACTTTAACTGTTCTTTGAACTAAATTAGGTCTGATGTTAACGTCATAATTGGTTCACTCGTAAAGCAATTGCAACTCATTATTGAGTGTTGCTACAATAACACAAACCAACATTTTAACAAAACAAAATGGACTTAGTTATGTTTAGCATAGACAAAATATTGCGTGACTATAAAAACATGTCTAGTAACTTATATTTTTGAAATTTGGCTCAATAATTTCAAACTTTCCCCCTACATAAAATTCTAAAGATGCACCTGGTGTTAACTTGAAACGGTCTGATACAATTAAACGAAAACCAGCTAATATTTCTGTGCAATAAGAAATTAGGAAATTTCATTATCAATAATTTGTGGTTAAATATGAAAAAATCTAACTTTTTGAAAAAGTGAGGTAGCATACAGTAGAGTTCCATCGCCTCCCAATGTAATGACGAGATCAATCGCAGTGTTCACCTCATCAAGAAATAGCGAGAGGTCATTGGAGAAAGAACTTTTCACAATATTCTCAGCGTAGACTTTCATGGTATGTCTCTTAGTAAGATAAGAACTGAGCTGGACAATGGCATTCTGCAGATCAGGAGCGGTTTCTCGAAGCTCCGGATTAGGGATTCTAACTACCAAGAGGCATGTCTGCGGAGGCTTCTTCCATCGCATGAACTTCATTTCTAAATTTGAATGAAATATGTTTTGTTCTAATGATAACTTGGAGTTCTCCTCGAAAATGATATTCATTCTAGAGAATCAGTGTTCTACTGCAATCATCTTAAGATTGTGCGTTCGTTACTCTTTGTTATAGTCAAACAAGAAAGTAACTGTGAATTAATTTGAAATTGAATAAATACCAATCGTCACTTAACGAGGGTGGTAGATGAGTGTTTATTATGCTAAACAAGTTAAATCACTACAATTACTGTAACTCACTACATAAATGTTATCGTGTTTAACAGTGCTGCAACTTTTCAACGCTTAGCTATTAGCCATCCAGCCAAATCTAGATTTATAATATTTAAAGACTCCTGTGAATATTAATTAAATACCACTGTTACAAAAACCACTGGCTATCATATAATTAAATACTTATATTCACAATTTCTTTATAAGAGCTCATCATTCTTAGGACGTCAAGATTTTGAGAAATAGGAATATTTCTAGTTACGTTTTAAATTTGCATGCAAGAATTAGGTTGTATTTTTGTGATCACAATTTTCTACATTTAAAACAAGGCACTTAAATAAAAATGAGATTAATAACAGTTACCGAAATCAGTAATGAGGGCTGGAAGCGTGTTACTGGCCCGCGTGGACCAAAATAATTAATATCATGCAACTTCTTTAACTAACTCTTTTTCTACTGGAATTAAGCCCAGCCAACATAATACCAAGGCAAAAAGATAGTATTGTGCAATAACAAAAAAATTGTCAACGAGTGTTTTACAAGTATTATCTATATCTACAATTAAATAAATTGGGCTGGATTGAATTAAGTCAGCTATTCAGACCGGTCAAATGTATTACGTCGGGTTAAGCTCAGGTCAAATCTTCATAATAAGCAAATGGGTTAGGTCGGCTCAATTTTGGTGATCCATTCCTGCCTGTAATTAATGCTTTAGAATTTTAGTACAATTATTTGCATCGAGCTATTGAAAATCAACATGATTTTGAATTTTTGTATTTTCATAATTTAGGTAACGATATTAGTATAAAAAATATTGCTTTGAAAGTGCAAACTACTAAAACGTTGAGAACAAATCTAAGCTTATTGGCTTATAAGATACTATCTCTGCCCCAAAACAACTGCTGCAAGTGATTTAAAGCTTAATAACTTTGTAGGAAAATATGTGATTCTCATTCTGATTTTTGCAAAATATAATCTTCGAGAGCATAGCTTTCAGAAAATATAAAATTGTTTTGCAAAAAAGTTTTAAAAAAAGGTTATACATATTTTAAGTCGCGGGAAAACGAAGATTATTGAACTTTGACCCACTGGACTCTATCATATCAGATTTTAGGACACTTCTCAACATTTTCTGATAAAATAAAAAAAGTTAGGATGTGTGGTACAATTATCGTCAGAATTCAAGCGAGAATAAGTAACTTTCATAACTCTTTAAAGTTTTCGATGTTCCGGATTGCTACAAATTACTCAAAAAACACTGCTAAAAAATAAATTAGTAACAATTAATTGAAAAATCATACATTATGGAAAAATGCTTACACTAATATACCTTTTCTCCGTTGAATTAAAGAAAAATTCAAGCAAGCTAAAAAAAATGAAGGGAAATTAAAATCATGTCGTTTTGTGAAAGCAACTTAAACACAAAAGTTCTAGATCACATTACACTATTTAATCACTGTAATTACAAAAATTAACAAACTTAACATATAAGTTACTATATTGGTTAGAAATAGTGGTGATGATGAGTTGCACAGCTGCTCAAATTTTCCTTAGAATAGATAGGGAATGGACTTAAGGTATTCTTTCCACTTCCTTTGCATCTGTATCAAAATTTTCAGTTTAAATCACCTGAGAAAGTGTTTATTTGGATACAGCAGCCAAATATGCACATCCTTGAAGTTCTATACAATCAGTCATTCTAAATTTGTCTTCAGAGAAGAAAAATGATCCTAACAATAATATTGTATTTTATATAACACAACACAAAAATATAACAATACAACGAAATAATTTTGCTATAATTCATCCGGAATTTGAAATTCATAGGCATTTTAATATCAAGGTCTATCCATTTGCTGTACAATAAACGAAACAAAGCAACAAAATGCTTAAATTTTGTGCAAATATTCAAAATGAAGAACATCATAAAATCCACAAAATAACAAAGGGTTCACCAGACAAATTGGAGGGTTTCATGACAAGGTTTTATAATAGATTTCAGAAATGCTGCAGCTCAAAATAAGGTCTGAGCTACTGTACGTCTAAATTCTGCATTTTCAAAGCACATAAGTCAATTGATATTGAAATGAGAAAAATGATTGTTTATCATTAATGGCCTCACTTTATTTGAATGTTGTTTTTACGATTATCAAAAAAATTAAAGATTTGAAAAAACATGGAGACTTGTAAAATAGCAAGTTATTTGATGTGGTTGCCAAAAGCCACTTGTATCAAATGCTGTTCTGTGCTAGAGGGATTTTTTGGAATCATTTTTGGTAATCGTTTCGATTACAGTATAAGTCTTGATAAGATAGAAATATTTCCAAATTTGAAATGGAATTCCATGTACTTTGAAATAATTAAAAAATAATTAAAAGTGCTGTGAATATTAAATGATTTGCAAATTTGTAAAATTGTGCGATGTAACATATGTTGATGGAATGGATAGGCCTATTCCCAGTTGATATTTTCATCCTTACTGTGTAAACATATATTTTGAAAGAAGGTTTACTGATTGTCATTTCACAAATAGATTTTACAAAAATATTCCTCTACACGTATTTTTAAATTTCATAAAATCAGCCCTCATCATTCAATTAACAATTTTTTAAACGCTTATAACTCAAAAACAATTAACGCTATGCTCAATCTGAAAGCACCACGTAATAGAGGTGGGTCTCTGACTTTGCGCATGGTCGGCTCAATGGGCTTGGAATATCTTTGCACATATCAAGAAACACTCAAATTTCTTAGTTACTTCCATGGGCTCAAAACTTTGTAAATACATGAAAATTAGGTAAAGAATGAATTTAAATATTTTTCAAAAATTCGAAATTTTCAAAGAAAAAGTGTTAATCTTTTCAGCCAGTTAATACTCTTTACAGTAATACGCTTTAACTGAAGTATTCAACATTGCATTAAAGCATGCAGGACCGGTTTTTGCGCTTCCCAAGTCCATCAATTGAAGGGGGCTGATTAGAGCATGATGCCCAAGAATATGCCGTTTTTGTCGATTAAACTGACCGCATAATTAAGCATCTGCGTCTATTCTGCATAGGGTGGCAAACTTTCAATAAATTAGAAGATTGACATTTGATAATTTTGATAATGTTCCTCAAATCTCCGGCTTGCTGGCGCCAGAGTTTCTACTAATGTCAATGATCGGTGTCACCAAACAAAAACAATTAATTCAACTTAATGCATCTTTATAGTTTAGCCAACCAAAATTCATGTTAGAAACGAATCAAATAGTTAAAAGTAGTGCTGGATCCGATCCGGTTAATCCGGTAAGGTTAAATTCGGTTAAACCGGTCCGGGTCGATTAAAGCCGGTTAATTTGCAGGAGCTGGTTAATCAGGTTAAAATCCGGTTAAGGAATTCTGTTTTTGATTTTCAAAATTTATTGATTACAATGATTGCAGTGTTACAAAACAACAGAAACCGTCTCAAAGGCTGCAAGGATTTATACTTGTTGTCATTCTAGTCCTAATTTACATTTTGCCATTCAAATTATGGAGTAGCAATATTTTAATTTTTTTTATCAAATTTAAGAGAAAATGATGCATCGACTCCAACATGTTTGAATTCGCATTGTTCTTGTTAGATTATACTTCAAATAGATAAAATCATTCATAAAGTTCTAAATTTCTTATTCTACTCCATTTTGTGTAACTATATACATTTCTTTAATTAAATTTCGATAAACTTTTCGTTCATTTTCATTAATGTTTGCCTTATAAAACTTTCAGTTCTAAAATCAGGAAGACGATTTATATATATATATATATATGTTGATTTATTTATTTATATTTATATTTCGGCGATAACCTATCTTAGAATATATGTTATCGATTCGATAGTCTATACCATATTCCCCACTATGAGAAGGTTGAAGAGCAAACTTCAAGAGCAAGGTGGATTTAAGCAGAATAGCTCATTAACACACGAGATTTCTGTGATAACATACCTGATAACTGATCAATTTGATATGGACAAATGCATACACATATAATATATATATATATATATATATATATATATATATATATATATATACTTATTAATAAACGATTTCGATTTATAAATCGTCTTCAGTACAAATACGTGAGAATAAAAATGTACATTTACTACATTCAATGGTGTTAAAATAAACATACAGTTAAAATACGTTAAATTAATTGGTATTGCCTTGTTGACTATTCATTTATTGCTTCTTATTTGTGTCTTTCATAAATATGATTTGAGCAAATTTAGTGTTCTCATTTCTTAGTAATATTTCAAATGATCGTTGATGCATTTGGTGTCCATTTTCCTGTTACAAAAAGAGGGAAATAACTGTATATTTCGCGTAGCACGATCTCATTATTAATGAAATTTAGATGATTTTGCATTGAAGCGTCTTCTATTGTAGGGTAAATAATTGGTAATTGCGGTTAAAAACCACGGAATCCATTTCCTTCGACAAACATTAAATTATCAAACATGTTTGATTTTCTTCAATTGCATTTACTAATTGTGAGACAGGGAATAAATTGTTTTTAGTAATAACTTTTCTCCACCATGAGACGCCAGCTTTAAGGACGTTCCAACTATTCGGGTCAATTGCTAATATAATGCTATGTATATTTAGCCTCAAAAGTAGGTGTTAATATGCGATTGTAAAATTATTTCCAAAAACTTGGGTTTAAACCTCTATATCTACAGAGTGTTCCTTGTCAATTTCAAGTACACGAAACTGTTATGCAGCATACGTTTGACATTTTTGCAGCCTCAACAAAGTCACTAGAAACAATTACAATTATTAAAAAACGCACAGATTATTATGAAAATTTAAACAATAATTTTTATCAGAAACAATAAAAAATCAGATCTAACATCAAAATGGCGGGCTTGAGACGAGACTCTGACTTGAGGGCAGATAAACGATATGCAATTGCTTAAATATATAGAGAACGCATACGACAAACAAAAGAGAAGAAATAAATATTGCAAATCGTGTTTGAGCTCATTGGAAGTCAAATGCAATCTAAGTATTAATCACACTCTTTAGTTTTGATTATTCAAAAAAATTGAAGTGTGCTTTGCTTTAAATTGGAGTTATATGTGGTTTAAATTATATGAAGAATTAGTAAATAAAATAAATTCAGAGTATAATTATCATTATTGTGCAGGAATAGTTGGCAACAAATTTTTTCCATTTCGAGCACTTTTTATGTAGTTAAGTGGTGAATAAAATGGTATTTAATTCAATTTAAATTTTTCAAAGGATATGTAAAATTTCGCACCCAAAAAATGATGTTATGTTAAATATTGACGTTATATAAAGCAATCAAGTCAAATAATGCAAAACAGGAGATAAGCATGCTTGGAAAGACTTACTTTTCTAAAGGGCGAAGTGCGCATTTTATAGCTGCCTTGACAGTTTTTACAAGACCTGCAGCAATTTTAATAAATCTATGAATCTCTTCTTCAGTGAAAGTTACATCTAGGACCATTGACCCTTGTAAATTATCACCGAGACTACTAAGGGAATCTGAGTAATCAGAAGAGAGAGGAAATGTTTCAGAAGATAACTCTTCCAAAGCATCTTCCACTAATGCAAGATCTGAGCGAAGGACTTTCACTACACATTTACAATTATCATCTAAAATATTAAACGTTAATTTGATTGTGATTGCTCAGCTCAGAAACAAAACATAATATGAATTTATGAATGAACTTAATAAAATTACCATCACATAGTTCAAGTTGTTGAAAGATGCAAATTGAACTGTTATCACTATTGTTTAAATGTATGGCTTTCGGTAAATAATGTCTATCGGATAAGCATCGTATTTAAAATAAATTTCAACAATGAAAAACTCAAACTTCACAAAATTGATCCAGTGTTTTACAAAATTAACTGCGTTGAAAGCCTACAAAGTCACTTTTATTTTTGTTTTGATTGATTGGCATAAGGATCATAACATCAAGCATTAATCTATATAAAAAATTCAGTGCACTCTACTTAAAAAATCTTCACATAAAAATGAAAAAATTCACTTATATCCGATTTTATCTAAAATCCCAAGTCGTCAAAAACTATAAAATGGTGACTAAAGCATGCATGTGAAACACTTTATTTTGTCATTGATAATATATTTTCACAATTGAATTCCATTGAATCCCTAGAATCCATTGTCGCTGAATTCAATTAAAGCCACTGCCATTTCAAAATGCATTTCAATTGCTATTCATCTTGTTAAAAAAGGTTGTTCATGGAACTCAAGAATGTGTTTACATTTTCACATCTGTGACATTGTCACGTGAAATTAATAACAAATTGGATTAGAAATGATTCAAGTGAAAAATCTTCACCTAATCCAAAATGAAAAGAATGTTAGGGATTGAATTAGCACACACAAAAATAATTTTGACCTATTTAAGGGAAAGCGGTGCTGAAATAACGGTAAGCGGAATATGCGGTAAAAACTAATAAGCGGTCGCTTAAGCTGTTTTGAAATTTACAAATATTGATAAATAATTTCATATATTGGTACCTCAATAAATCAATATATTACTAAACTATTAGTAATTGTACTCAATTTTTGTGATTTTATCAAAATTTCAATCGATTAATTTTAAGAGTTACCGAGTGTTTAATTTTGTTTTTGTAAAAATGAGCGAATAAGCGAGCACGTCATATAAGCGATCTAAGCGACATTGAAATAAGCGGTTGAAATATGCGAATTAAATACTTTGATTCTGACAATATGAAATTGTAATAATTTCTATTTTGAAATTGATTTTGAAGTTGGTACGTGACACTAGGATTAGTTATTCAAAAATAAACACTTTCAGTAGAATCAGTGATATGATATAATCAAAAAACGCCCACCAGAATATAGGATTAAACATCAATATATGACACAATTAACAATTTGATATTACGCAAAAGCATTTTCGTTATTCAAAATACACATATTCATTCAAAAATTTATCGATTGCGCAATAGTGTATAGAGATATCTAAAGAATTTCAAAAAGAGATTTTCCAATTGGATCCCAACATCATGGATAGAACTGATCTAAATCAAAGAAATCCTAGACATTCAGGCATAATGAAGCATTTTCTAAACTAATTAAAAATTTCACAACATCTATAATATAGCAAATTTCAAAAAGAAAGATTTATATTACTT
The DNA here is from genome assembly GCA_900660155.1 of Hofstenia miamia. NCBI lineage: Eukaryota > Metazoa > Xenacoelomorpha > Acoela > Hofsteniidae > Hofstenia > Hofstenia miamia. The sequence goes on along the minus strand of CABFPE010000423.1, from coordinate 309,437 downwards.
GACATTCAAAGGTATAAACGTTCTAGATAAAAACAATGAGCGCAATTAATAAATGAGCTTTACCTGGAATTCTAACAAAGCTAGCACTTGCTGACCAAATTTTACCAATTTCCGATTTTGGGTTAGGACTTTGCGAGGCAAGTTCAGAAAAGAAAGCTACTGCACAGAAAATAAAGGTGTAAACGGCATCTTTCCATTGATTACAAAATGTTTTGCCGAATTTGACATCATTTAAACTTAGAACCATAGCTACGAGCTAAAACAACATCAATAAGTATGTATTATAAAGTGAATGTTGCATTCAACTATACACTTTGGCTTAAAGGTAACATTAGAATAGAATGCGCTTTAATACGTATAAAAAGATGAGATAATCGATGATGGTCAGATGGCCTCTTGATCCGAGACCACCGTCTCTCTGATGCTGAGCGCAAATCTTTTGGTCCCGCCGTCGTGATGCTTCTGGTCGTGATTGACTACCTGCACCTCTTAGATTGGATCTTACTCCTCATCCTAACTCTGGTTTCTCTTTTTTGCTCGCTAATGCCCGCAGTCTTGTCTCATTAAACCATCATCCCAGTTTTTAGAACTTCTTCCTGCAGTCTCCTGTTGGATTCATTTTCATTACTGAAACCTGGTTTGATCCTTCTCTTCCTGACAGTGTTGTTTTTCCTAACTCCACAATTAAAGTTCTCTGCCGTATGGATCGCTCTAGTGGTCGTCATGGTGGTGTTCTCATTGCCTCAAGTCGTCCTAATCTTGACATCCACCCCCTCTCCTTTGAGTCTTTTTCCTTTGATTTCTGTTGCGGCTGTGCTGTTGTTCTCAGTGATCACATTGTTTCTATTTTCTGTGTTTACAACCCTCCTTCCAACAGTCCTTTTAGTAATCTCCTTGCTGATTTTTCATCCATGCTTGAGTACTTTCATGATCAGTCTATCACTCTCTCTCGGCAACTTGGAATTCCCACTCCTCCCCATCTCCGCATCTGTGGTGACTTCAACCTTGCTAATGTTTGTTGGAATGCACTTGACTCGGTTTGTGATTTGCCTAATTTATATTGTTCTCTGTCAAATTATGCAACACTGCGTAAAAGGGCGTCCCATTCTACCTCAATTTGCATTTCTTGAGTGGCACATTAATTGAAAAGCTGGTAAAAATTGTCAATAAACCTGCATGATTTGGAAAAACTTAGAACTAGGAGAAGCTAATTTAAGTGGGAAGACTGTCACAAAAGCATAGACTTTTCAATGATATAAAACTATACAAGGCTTATGCAAATGAAAATACATATGTCGATTACAGGAACCCTACATCGAAGAAAAGGATTAGTAAATTGTAAGAACGCAATCTGTTTTTTGAATTCAAAATTTAGCCATATTAATAATTATATATATATATATATACTGGCGAATCCGACCACGAGTTATTTCATTTCGAAATCGCTCGCGCCAGGGCGACTTTTTTCTAGTAGTCGCTAGCGCCAGCACAATGTCATTTTTCCCTATGGTCTGAATTGACTACAAATTTCTGTTATGGATAGCTTATGCCCATACCTACAACATGAGATTTTAAAAAATTCGATTTTTCAATTTTAAATTTTTTTTCGTTTTACCATAGCCGGTCGCGCCAGCATAAATACGCGAAAACTGTCTGTAGCGCCAGTATTTATATATATATATATATAAATATATAT
>CABFPE010000423.1:291820-306741 GCA_900660155.1 Hofstenia miamia | reverse complement strand
TGTAGAAAGTAAATAGTTAATTCAGAAAAAATCACTAATATCTTGTATGTCCGCCATTATTGGCGATTTGACATTGACTAGACTAGCTTTCTACAATAATCATCAGGAAAAATTTTGCAGTTGCTGATAGCGAGTAACACTTCTGGATACCGAAGATACTGACACGCCCATTCTAACAGCTATATAACGCGATAATTGTACCCCTCCTCGTACAAGATATGAATTTGAGCACGCTTTGTTGGTGAAATTTCACTACCACGGACCATATTTCAAACTATAATGATAGTGCTTTTTCAGTGAAAATGTATTATGTGTAAATCTAAAGTTGTGTCTATTTGTAAATTCTAAGAAAAAATTGGGAATTCCAGGAATTTTACGAAGTTTCCAGGAAATAGCATAAAACACGCTTTAGACAGGTTACTTTTCCCAAACTTTTGGCCAGTACTATATATATATATATATATATATATATATAGATTTTATGTCAGCACATAGAAATAGGTCAACTTCATTTTGAAAGATAGAAATAGATTATATTTTTTTTAATTTGAATATGATGCTAATTTTTAAAAATCCGGTTAAAATCCAGTTAAGGTAAAAAGAAATCCCGTCCGGTTAATACGGTTCAAACATCGTGGAACGCACAGCACTAGTTAAAAGCAAAATTCATTTATCTCAATAGATTTTAATTGTGTTGTAATGTTACCTAATGCTCCATATTATCATCATAAATGTGGTAGTTTGAAAAGAAAAGAAAAACGTGATAGACAATTAAGAGACAAGGACATACATGTATAGTTATAGAATTGCCAAAAATTTCTGAATTTTTTTCTGAATTAGCAAATCAAATAATGCACATACAAAGAAAGATTCCAGTAATACTGCTATTTGTCCTGAAATAAATTTCGAACCACATTTGTCCTTAGTGGAATCGCAATATGGAATGATTGATACATACTGAACTTCTGTGCAATGAAAAATCGGAACTAGCCGCGTCCTTAATTGCAAAGGGTATAATCAATGATGATTAATGGAACCCCATTTTAACCGATGCTGAAAGGATACAAATCATAAAAAATGAATCAAAGCTGATGAAACTACAAAATTTTCCATACGATGACGAAACACCACGAAGACGATTTAACGTACATAGATCTTGGTTATTGTATTCAAGTGCGGCAGCCTCGGTTTTTTGTTTGCGTGCAAGGCTTTTTGTGTACAGAAAGGTAATAGTCTTTCATCAGTTGGTTGCGGAAAGTGGAATGGCTTGTCCAAAATGATATCTGATCATGAATTTACCAATGAACATCTACAATATATGCTTAAAAACGTTTGCAATAGGAATCATTTCGAGTCACCTATAAACCTTTAACACGTTACTAATATTAACATACTTGATATCGCATTGTTTATAAATCAATCATTTCGAAATCGAATTGATATAAAATGTTGATATTGCAAATCAAACTTGCTAAAAGGTTAGAAACTACAGTATAAAAAAAATCTTTTCAAATCTAGGAGCAAAAACATTTGCCGACTACCTTAAAATGTATACAGTTCATGTGTTTAGCTATTCGCTTTAGCTTAGATAAACTTGCTATTGATGAAAAACACAAAACTTACGATTTTGCATGGTGTAAATAATAAAATGTTGACAACTCTACTTGAATATTGGACATTGAACTAAACGTATCTACTAAGAATTTCAAAGACATTGCATNTTTATATATATATATATATATATATATATATATAATTATATATCAAGGATTACTATATAACAAGAAGAAATACACGTTACCAATTGACAGTCAGTTTCTCAAATACATTGCTTTTAATTTTTAGTATGATTTGTTGTCAGTATATTATTTTTATTCAAATGTTACAATGAAAACAAAGTATATTTCAAAATAAGTAGGGACTTTTCATCTATATGTATTTTTTCAAAACCACTAAAAACGTACAAAATGTGAATAAACCCATTTATATTGGTGATTGCTAATACCGTACATCTGAAAAATATTCTTTAAAATTCTTGAATAAGAACATATTCAATGCTAAGGTATATGAAGTGCAAACATATCTTGTTTGAAATCAAATTAAGAAATTATTGGGAACATGTATAAAGGGATTTTCTGATATAATTATTTTCATTTGAGTTAAAATGATTGTTCAATATTCATGCAACCGAGTTTCTTACATAGAAAGAGTTCCAGTGGTACTTTGTATAATGAATCCAAAAGAGCTGAATTCGCTATTGTTTCATACATTACATTTTAGGAATCAATTAGTACAAAATCATGATCAATTTTTAAACTAGGAAATTTGTCATTTATGGAAAGACGTCCAAATTCTGGATACGATTCTGATTGCAAATCGCCATTATTCTCAAATTCAAGATCCTAACACCTTCGAAACACTTTGTAAAAAAGCTTTGATGCGTAACTGCAATTTTGCAAGGCAAATATGGTAGATTACTATACTTGATAGTGAATCAATGTGTATTATCACTTCCCATCTGATTATCCAAAAAATCCATGAATGTTGATCAAAGCACGTACCAGTGATCCAGGTATTTTCCAGCTCTTTTGTTAAATATTTTGAAAAAGGGAAACCGTTGGAATTCTTATTCTCTTATTAGCACTGAGAGTTACATACCAAAATGAATAAAAAACAATTATATTTTATATTTCACAATTTAATGAAATCTTTTTTCTACATAATGCTTCGCTTATCAGTTCAATGATCAGCAAATGATAAAACCAGAAGCGTAAACATGATAGTTAGAGGACTTGATGAATAATTAAAATTGTGTTACCACGTAGTGCCATTCGTTTCTTAATTTTCAAAGGAACTAAGATAAATTTGGTGATAACTGATAATGATAACGAAGTATACTAAGCCTAAAGCAAAATAACATTTACTATGTGGTATTTTCATAAAGGAACAGCATGTTATGATACATATCATATATACCTGTAAAAGTGATGCTAACTTTGAGTAGCTTAGTAGGCGCAAATCAAATAACATCGAATTTTTCAAAATTTATTTTCTATCTCATTGATGAGCCTAACAAGAACTTACTCTTGATATATTTTAATAGAATTTCATTGAATGACTGGCATTCATATTAGTTGAGAAAATGAAATTCCGTTACGGCTTGGCCAGTGCAATAAATATTTTAGCGGTGAAATTTTGCCATGATTATTTGATGCCATTACTGCATTCCTGGGTGTTGTTAAACGCGCCATCTAGCAAAACGAATAGCATAGCATGGACTTGTTGACTGCCACTTGGCAAGAGATTAAGAAAATTAGACTACTTCACATTCATGTGCGTGCAATAAGGAATACTTGCTATATATATGTATATATATATATATATATAGCAAAATTTGTAGGTGCAAATCCTACCGAGTCTGTTCCGACTTTAACTTTAATGAATTATTTTCACGAAATTTATTTTAGTTTCAGCCTTTCTTATAACGAAAAGCAGTAATCTTGCAATTTTACTTTAGATCTACAAGTTCTGCCAAGATCATTCTTTGTATTACTTTACACAATTTGTTCTATATATCTATCATTGTGTGCATCTTTGAAAAAACCTGATATGGGTTTCCATTGATGTATGCTTTGCCTCAAATATATCTCAAAATTAAAAGGTAAGCGTTGTTAGTTCATTATTATATGTTAATTAACAGGTTTACGAAATATATATTTGTGAATTTTTCCGAGAAATTATTATAATGAGAGGTCGACTTCTAATAAACTGTCTATTTAATATTATATTTAAAATGAAATTGGAATCACACTCAATGTTTATTGAGATGTTCCTGGTTCGAATCCAGTGTGTGCATTGATAGACAATAAATGTATTATTGTATTATTAATAATTATACTTACACATATTGAATTGAAGATTGATATTTGCCAAGTATACGCCAATGAACAACCGTATGAGGTTTTTCAAAAACATATACCAGGTGAAATATGGATAAATCATACCACGAGAAAACGTGCAAAAAGAATCATGAGCTATTAGCGTTTACTATAATTTTATTAATAAGCGTCGTAAACGCTTAGTTTGAAGTGCAATGTAATAACATTTACTTCATTGACTGGGAGGGATTTGAACCCACATCGTCTGTACAAGTGTACAGCTGTCTTATTCTTACACTACAAATCAGAATTAATAATTCTTAGACTTATATTGAAACCTAGTTAAAAAATTACATTACTACATTTAATCTTTCTAATCCTTGTACATTATATTTCNTATATATAAGGGCTCGCTGCTCTATTGCAAATTTCTGCTTGTAATACAGCGGGCCCTCTGATGTTATTTTTCCCTTAAGCAGCGAACCAGGAAACCCTTATGCGGAGAATTCGAAGTGGCTATTGCTAAAAAAAAGAACTGTATATATTACGTTATATGTATATAAGTGTATATGCGAGAGTTTGAAACAATATTAAAATTATACTTGGAACCATATATTTTATGGATTATAGAGGTCCATATAATTATGACTTATTTTGCAAACAAGTGGTAATATAAAATTAGATATTATTGCTTAAAATTGTTTAGACATTGCCTTCATAATGTCGCTTAAACTGTCATGCAGGAACAAAAACATGTTTTAATAAAAAACCGTTCCGACGCAATTTTTACTATTTTATATCTGAACATCGAAATTTCGTGTTTAAACTTTAAAGTCTCTGCAGCAATGATTATTTTTAAGTAACAATAACAATATTAACAATATTTAAATATATTTTAGTGCCTTCAGATTAGAAAACAATGTAGATTGAAATGTAACATCAGTTTTTTAACAGTCACTGACTGATAGTTGGTTGCATTACCTTTCTTTGCCATTATGATAGCGTTTCAATATGTCCGGCAAGTCGAACTTTTTCTTTGACTTAGATATTGCATCGTCTGTTGGTCCAGGTATTGCAAATGAACAGAAGACCATAATTAAAAGAACAATAAATTTATAAATCTTTGTTAATTGCATGTTATATTAAAATTTTTTGCCGGTAAATAATTCCTCCAAAATTCATAGACTTAAAAATACGGGTGGTACGCTCAATCGCCAATCTATCTCGCTAGCCACAATATATGTTATCGCAGTTTATTTTAAAATTTAACCTTAATGTATGCTGAAAGTCCTTTTAGATTATCGTTATCGATCTAGGAATAAAGCAAACCTTTCATATAGTTGTTATTCTAATTATCGCACTAATTTTTCTTTGCTAAACAAAATATTTCAAGTCACTACATTTTTCAATCCAGAATGCAAATAATTATTAACTATTGTATGTAAACTATTAGATATATAGATATATATATGAAATAATAATATTTTTAGGATATTTTGAATTTTTTATAACCACTATATTATCTCTAACACATGGATGATTGCCTGAATTAATATAACATTTGTCCCTTTGGAACAATATCAAACAAATTCTGTATAAGGCTATTACTATGAAGAAAATTCATGTCCCTTCGACAACAGTAATTGGCTTTTAGCGAGATAGATTGGCGATTCAGCGTACCACCCTAAATATACTTTAAAATAAATGTTTGAAAACATTAAAGATGCTTTAAAGTGTTATATAGTTTATTGAAACTGCTTCTTTAAGTAACCTTAATGTAAATAGTAATGTAATTAAATTGCTTTAGATTAAGACATTATGGGTTGAAGAAGTGGCTATTTTAACCAAATAGATTTTCAAAATTTTTTACAATAATTATTATATTTTAAGCAACTGATAGTATTTTCTGTCAAATGCAGGAAATTTACTTATAATGTAATTGAAGATTTCAAATTTTTAACACGATTGTCAAAATTCAATTTTTTAATTTAGTATAATTTTCCTGTATATTACACTAACTCGATATTAAACAACAACTAAACTGTAAATTATTGAAAAGTAAGAATTCTAAAAATCACTATTTCAAAATTAAGTTTTTATATTAAATTCTACAAAGCCAAATTCTACCCAATTGGTTGACCTATTGTTATCTTAGATAAAATATACTTAGATTCGCAATCTAATTTCCTTAAACTTTATATATATTGAAGCAATTGAGGAAACCGCTCTAAAAATTGTATATTAATTGATATAAGCATATTTAAATTGTACTTAATGCTAAAAACGTTCTAGAATAGTCTTAAAGTAAAATATTGAAACATTTTCATGTCTAAGTAGCAGTACAAAATGACCAGCTTGATTAAAATAAATATGGAACTATGTTTTACATTAACACCCTTTTGAAATTTTATGCATTTGGGGAATTACCATGGAAACGGTAAATGTTTGTGGTTAGTTATGCATTTGATTTGTGAGCGGCATAAATTTTCAACATTTGATTTAAGAGATCCTCTTGTAGACGATTGCTCAGAAATCATTTACAGTAATAGCTATCTAGAGTGTATGAGTGTACTTTCTGTACGATAATTTTGCTTTCACTTCATTATAATACTAAATGAACTAAAGGCTATCGATAAATTTTAATTAAGAAAAATGCTAAATATTCATCAAATTTTCAATAGCATTAACGATGTTTCGGAGAAGTGCCCTAAAGAAACTGTTGATAATACTGCATTGAAATAGCTCTGATCATTTTCTCATTTTTCTCATATTTTATTAATTTTGTCTTTAAAACACATTTTTAAGCGAAACAAATAAAATTTGGAAATTTGAGTTTGACAGTCCACCATGCCCCTCCTTTCTGTGAACGACACTGTTTGTGAGCATTTATTCAACAACTACAGATATCTGTTTAAAATAGAGTTTATGTTAAAAAAAATAATACGGCTCAATATTTTCATTTAAATTAAGAAATATCAACAGATGTGAATGATCTTTGTTAAAGTAAAAGTAGCGATTTGGAGGTGCGCAGACAAAATCAAATTTAGTACTACAATTAGTTAATTATTTGATATTTAATTTGCATGTTGCTATTGGAGTAATCATTATTTTTATTAAAACAAAAATTAATACAAACACTAGATAACGGTTAGTTGTCAAACTTAACTGTTTATCACAATTAAATACACTCGAAGATATTGCAGAGAGTTTCAATGCTGTATGAACTAACGATACTTGTTTTAATCACCGTCTTCAGTTACTTCACAATCCAATGTTACAATTCCAATAAAAGGAAAAAAGTGGCTAAAGTGAAGAACCTGTATTTTTATCCGTTTAAATCATTGAAAGGCATACAAGTAGATGAAATAAAGCTTACAGAATACGGTGTGGAATACAAAGGAATAATGGACAGGCAGTTTATCGTCTGTAACAATGATCAAGGGCTAGATATGACAAGCGTATATAAGTTGATACTAGTGAGTGTTGAAATTGTAGGAGTGAAAACACTTAGATTGACTGCGCCTGGTATGGAGTCAGTTATACTGGAAACACCATCTGATTCAAAAGACATCATCACAGTAAAACTGGACTACACCACAGGCGAAGCAGTCCTTTGCAATCCCGAAGTCGGTGAATGGTTCACTCGCTTTCTTCAATTTGACACTCATCTACAAGTAGCTTCATTCAAAAAAGATGGGAGGCATAAGCGAAGACCAATCCATAACCCAGAGTTCCAACAGTTTATCAGAACGAATGACGAAATTGCATTCCAATACAGTGGTCACATTCTTTTGATCAACGAAGAATCATATTTGCACTTGAAAAGCATTTGCAAAGAGTTAGAGAGCCCGTTGGTATTTCGGCCTAATATCATTGTGAATGAAGCAAAAGCTTGGGAAGAAGATAAATGGAAATGTGAAATTGCTATTAACAATTGCCACTTATATTTCTTTCGTCCCTGTGATCGCTGTCGTGTTACATGTGTGAACAATAAAACAGGTCAATTGGATTCTAAAGTAACTGTGCTAAGAACACTGGGCAAATTTAGACCTAAAGTTCTGAATTCTCCAACATTTGGGGTAGTCTTCATGTGCAAAAAATATGGTGAGATCCGCATAGGAGATGAAATGATCAAAAACTGAATTTAAGCAAGGTAACTCAAAGTGGCATTACTATAAAAACATTAGCAAATAACTCTTAATGACAGAGTCATTTGGGGAATAACTTGTTAAACATTAATATCATTAATTATTCGATTAAAGAGTTCATATGCCATTTTAAAAGCAAATTAAGATTAACATTAAATTTGGCTAAGAAAAAGTATTATTAACGAATAAAAACAAAACCATCAAGGGTATCTGAACTTCCTAGCATTGAACATGAATCATTGGATGAAATTTGGTTTGAATCGAACTACGTTTATATATATATATATACAAACTTATTACAAATATTGTATTAGAGTCTCACTTGCTTGAAATATATCATTCGAAACTAACTCTGTTTCGATAAAGACTAGATCAATTTGCATAGCACTGCATCACACCACCACTGCCAAATATTTTGAATCCTTACTGCCTAGAAGGTACAGGATCATTTTTTCATTTGATTTTTCAAAATTTCCTAGTTAATCAAACTACTTATCAAGTAGGGAACTGTGAGGTAAGAAAATTATTTTCACAATCTCTATAATTGGCAGTTCTTTGGTTCAATTTTTCTCAACTCAAATGTGTTCTTTTCCCAATTTTGCTCCATGGATACCCACTTTAGAAAAATCTTGCCCTATAACTGCCCCGACCTCGTCCCATGAGTTAACCCGCTTCATTTCCATCTCTGATCTTTAGGTATTTTCATATAATTAAATATAAAGACAAACGCCATGTGTCATATCACAAACAATAATTTATTGTATGTGTTGTATTATATTTGGATTAAATATTCGAGTTATTACTCTAGACTAATAAAAATTTAAAAAAGCGAAGCATTGCTTGCGATATAAAATATTCAACATTTGACATAGAAATTCCTCACTAGCGCAAACTTTAATCAAAATAAATGGTGGCACCGAAAAACTTCACACTACGTGGAATGATGGATAATACAATCACAATTCATTGAATATGGCATACAGCGCTCATTTCGTGACACGGCAAATGCAACAGGAATATAAACAGGGAAAGAACGTATAAAATAGAATAAATTTAGTTAACATGGAAACTTACTAAGGAACTGTATTTGTGTAACTGCTAGTTCAAATCAACTCCATGACTGAAGCAAAGGATAAACAGTGAAGTAGAATGAATCAGTTAAACCAGCTGTTTCCTTGACAAACTCCTGTATATGGCGACTAGTAACTGTCCACTGCGAGGATTCTCAGAAATGAGTCACAGTTATCTTTGAAAAAGTAATTTCTAATCTGAAAATAGCCACCAATAACAGTTCATATATTAACAATGTGTAATTAACTAACACTAATGCATCTAAATAGGCTGTGGGTAACGACAGCAGTAAAGAGCAAGAAAGGTTTTGATAAATTAACGATGCTAGGTAATGATCGTTTCCGAGCAAATATTGGTACTTTTGCGTTATCAATCTAATATTATATAGGAACATGATATAATCCCATTACATTTGCCACCTTTTCAGTTCTTATATGCATGAATAACTTCTACAATTATTAACTGCTGATTATTGTTCAAACTATATGCAGTTTTGGGAACATAATGTTACTCATTTTCACAATAAATGCATATTGCATATAAGGAAAAATATGTGAAAGTTATTTTTCTGAATTTCCATGGAAAACTGGATAGTTTTGAACAAGCTGTATATGAACAAAATTAAAAATTTTTTAGAGATAAAATAAGCTGTGCAATGTTTTTGGTAGTTTTGGCCAGCTGTGCGGCGTCTTTTTCGTCACATCTTTTCACATAACTATTTTGTGTAGACAATTGAAAAAATTAATATATTTCTGTTTAGTAGTATGTTATGTGTATGGTTTGGATTAAGATTCGGGTTAGGGTAGAGTTTGGTTTAGGAATAGTTTAATGCTTTCGTTTAGTGATGAGGTTAGCGTTGGGATCAGGATTATAATTATTATGTTGATAAATTGGGATGCTTTTTGCAATGAGGGGGAGATAACACAAAAGTACCCAAACATTTAGTTGAGAAGAATTAATAATGATCTTTTAGCAAATCTTTCGAATTTGTATATTCTTGTTATTTTCCAATTTGTTGTGAATTCTTCGTTAAATTTCATTTGCAAAAATGTAGTTTCTAATTCGCACAGTAGTCAAATGTATAAACCAAATCAATTAGACAAGAGATCTTTACATTAATGAAAAACTTAGTTTTATGAAAGTGTCTTTATTGAAAAAAGAAATAATCTAAACAGTTTTAAATAAATTAAGAACCTGTTTTTAAAAACCTGAAATATATATATTTTTTTTATATTAGTATTAGTGGGATCCTAACTACTTCCGGTGCTGAATCCGTGAACTTAGACATTCGTTTCATCTTCAATGGTCAATGCAAGAAAATTTGCAAAATATTGTTAGCCGAACATCGTTAATTGGTTACGTACTATATTGGAAAAGAATGCTTTGTCAATAAATTTAAGTATTATTTTATCGTACCAATGCTAACATCAAAAAACATTTTTATAACAATAAAAAATGAAATCATTCTTATATCGGAGAACCAAGGGACATTTTGAAACCAGGCTCAGTAAGGAACATATCAGAGTAAAAACCATAAGCAAAGAAAATTTTGAAATATTAACAAGAAAACGTTAAATTAGCTGAAGCCTATTCGTAAAAAACGCAAATAATAACAAGTTACTGAACAAGCATGGATCTCAGAGATGTTTACATTTGTGTATACACAAATGCAAACATCGCTGAAATCCATGAAACAAGGCCATTTAAACATTACTACTGAACAACTAACAAGACAAAAACGATTTATTGAACCTATTTTATATTTATGCATATTCAAACACCATTTAATGTAGTAAGTATAAAAAAGTTTTCCTATGTGTTTGTATTGACGATGATATATGTTATAGAAACCGATTACTAGTGTTAAATTAAGCACTACGTTTAAATACTAGGGGTGTGCAGGTAGCATAATTTACTAATGCTACCCGCCAGCGGTATATTTTACCCTACTCGTACCTCACCGTACCCGTAATACTTGTACCCGCACCCACTCGTACACGCGATATACACATAATAGCCAGCACTGGTTAAGGCTAAAGAAGGTATTTGTTTTCAAATTAAGCACTAAATAAAAATGAAAAAAGTACGATATATTCCTGATTAAAATAAATAACAATAACAAAATTAATCTAATGTAAATTTCCACGAATTACCAAAAGTTCATGAAAATGAGAAGTAACCAACAAGTGCGCTTGCTAGTAATTGTGTAACTTGCACTACTGGCTGCTCGGTCAGACTTATTTTGAGTAGCGAGAATTCACTGATATGCACGTGCAATCATCGATAAGAGTGGGACATTTTGACATTTTGAATTACCACGTAATTGAAGAAGTAACTAAAAGAATTAATTATCACCGAGAGAGACCTGCTAAAACAACACAACCGAACCGAATATGTACGATAAATAAAAACTTCCCCTTTTAAGTATAACCTGCATATTTATATAATTCGGTGTTGATTGCCTACATACAGCACCTAAGAATCTGCACAAGTTTACATGATAGAGATGCGACCCATGATTATCATTACTAACATTATGATAATTATGTTTGGAATCTCTTCTGAAAATGAGCACCATTTTAGTTCACTTAACTGCAGAAATATGATTACTACACAAAGCAATGCTATGCATCCCATACATTTGAGTATCGCTGCATTATTCTTAAGGCATGCAAGAACAACCTTATTTAAATATAAGATTTATTAGTTTTTTTCAAGGTTAAATGTAGTTACGAGCAAGGTGTCAATTAAAACGATGTGTCAGTTCAGAACTCTAAAAGCATGGGTTGTAGGTCATGTGCGTCATGGGTCAGGATACTGATGGGTTGCGTAAGTCATGAGCATGCTTGAAAACTTACTACAGATTCATCTTTCAAAAAAACAGTTGCATTTATGTAGTATTGTCCTAATAAATTTTGAATTTTTGGAACAAAAAAATGTAACTACACATTAATTCGATAGAACAGCAATTATATTAAAACTATATATATTAATATGGAGAAACTTAAGGATTCAAATGAATACTAATTCAGAAATGGCGTTGAAATCTTTAACTATCTAAATATAACGTTTAAAAATCATGGTAAATAAGATTCAACAAAATGGTATTTTCATTATTCTACAAGTTCAGTGATCTTTCGTGTATTCCCTAACCGAAACTTAATGCTACAACAAACCTAATTGCCAAGCAATTGAACTATATTTTTAAAGAATAAAGCTAAATTTTTTCCCCGATTATATTAAGAATACGTCAAGGTCTTATATAGAAGGCCTGAATGCACATATTACTCAAGCATTTACGATTATCCACATTGTGCCCCTATATCAATTATGACGTAATTAACAAACCATTCGAAATACTATTGCATTACCAAACAAGACATGATTGACATCAGTGATCGCTTAACCAAACACAAATTAATGCTAACCACACAAATTTATCTTTTTCGACAACTACTGTACTTTTGCAGGCAAATGAACAAAGAACTTAGATAATTATGTTGCGATTACCTGATTAGATTTAGTGTTCGACTCCATCAATCACCACATTTTCATAAAAATTTTTGAAAATTGGTTTTTTTCATATGAAAGCATTAGCTATTTAATTTTGAATAATACACATGAGTGATTCTATTTAAAACATAAGTAAACGACATGAGGAAAATCTCAAAGAAATTTAGTGGCCGTTAAAAGTTTAACGTTGATGTAAAAACTAAAGATTCAAATAATGTCGCAAATTAGCTGTACAAATTGACAATTAACGTTAAGAAAACAGAATTTTGCATAATGCAACCTTCTACCAAAACTCGTCAATACTTAGAACTACAATAACAATTGCATTAAAACCGTTGATGCATATAGATACGTTAGATTCAAAATTTCTATTAAATTCTCAAATAAATATTAAAAATGTTTCATGGTTATGTCTTAGTCATCTTAACATGGCAAAGTTTTGTTCAGAGACCAAATGACTTGCTTCTAAGAACATTTGACAATGAATAGCATTGGATTTCGAAAGTGTGTCAGAAAAAATCTAACAAAGCGAAGGATTACAACACTAATTCGTGTGCCCAAGACAAATATTATTTTCTGCTTTTTTACGAGGCTATCCGATTAATCCGCCAATACAAAATATGATGATTTTTTAATTACAAAGCAAGGCCGCGATTTTGTTGCGTAAAAAAACAGTCAAAGTTGCGTTAAAATTGCGTCAAAAATAGGCAAAAATTGCGTTAAAAATTGCGTAAAAATACAAAAATTAATTATCACGTTTTTTCACAACAGTATAATACCAGTAAATGATGGCATAGTTTTTTAAATTGTCTGGCAACATGGAGAGTCGCTGAGGTGCTTGAAACTCGCCCATGCTCGAGAATACCCGTTCCACTTCAGCGGACACAAGGGGCGAGTTTTTGAATGTCAGGGCATCAAGAGGTTCAACGGTGGTTGTCGCGGGGTTGCCATCCAAAATAGCTTTGTAGCTCAGCATTTTTTCCAAATCTGGGTTTCTGTCCAAAACAGCCTGCATCTTCGTTCTGTATGGGTCCGCTGTAAGTGAGTTCTGTGCATTTTCGAGTATCTTTAGACTGTCTTGAATCGCCAATCTCCCTTGTATTTTCTCGATTCATTCACTAAGAATTTTGAAATTTGATGATATAAATACAAGCTGCATTCTCAGTTGGTCGTTTTGAATCATGCCAAGAAGATCGGTGAAAATTGTAGAATCTGGCTCCTCCGAGATCATGTAAACAACGAATTGTTCGAAACTAACCAAATTTTCTGTGAAATAAAAAACCAAGAATAACCATGTATTCCAACGTGTAGTGACAGGTTTCGGTGGTAACGGTAAGCCAGTGACTAATCTGAATAAACGTTGGCGTCTTGGAGAATGAGTGAATATTTTCCTCGATTTAGTGAGAAAATTGTCGACCAAAGAGTGCTTCAAACGGACCATATCAGCTACTCGAGATAAGCCGTGTGCAAGGCAGGTAACGTGTAACATCTTGGGGAAAATATTTTTCAAATTTTGAGCAGCTTTTAGCATGTATGACGCTCCATCAGATAAGAATAGAATCACTTTCTCGTATGGAATTTCGTCCCCGAATATCTTTGTCAGCACGGAATTAAATAGCTGATTAATTGTCACATTATCAGTCTTATGAAGCTCAGCCAATTCCACCAAAAAAGGGGGGTTGGTATCATTAAGGGTCCCAACCAGAACTGCAGCCATGTAACGACTATTTTTGTCCGTGGTCTCATCTATCATGACGTAAATGTGTTCGTTTTTTAGCTCTTGTTGAATTTCTTGAAAAACATTCGTAAAAATGTTGTTGACGTAATTTTTCTGAATAGTCGAACGGTGAGGTGCCGCCTGTCCCGTCCAGGTCTCGAGAAACGTTCGCAAATACTCATTTTCCAGTTTCCAGAACGGTATATTTGCCGATATAAAAGCCACCGTCAAGTCAGTGAAAAACTTGTTTGGTTGCGGGGTCTCGGTTGTCAAAGANAACTCAATCTTTTTTAAGTGCTTCTGACTACGGTAATGCTTTTCGATACGAAATTTAGAATTATTGGCAGAATAATCGAATGAAGTAATACAAACGCCACAAATAACAGAGTTTATACTTCGGTTATAATCCCAGACTTTTTTGCCACCTGGTAATTTTGAAACATAATCTCTGCCTGACTCCTTGATTTTTGGCATTTCGGGTAGCGCGGTGTATCGTATTGAATAAACAAACTACAGTGAAAGTGAACGCGAATCCACAAACTGGCAATGATTAATTAAATAAGCGATGTCAGTTCGCATTATTGCCGCAAGGAG
>CABFPE010000423.1:275919-290820 GCA_900660155.1 Hofstenia miamia | reverse complement strand
AAAATATCTATAATAGAATTACAAAAGTATATCGAATATGTAAGAAAGATTGAAATTAGGAAACATCGCACATGTAAATAGCAGTAAACCCATGTCCTTCCAATAATATAATTCTAATAAAATATTTTGCAATAAATGTATTGCAATACATTTATTGGCGTGGAATTTCATTATAATATTTTTACAATATATTCCAAATTATTGGAAGGCGTATTTAAAAAATATGAGTGTTTCGCTTGTTATTTTCATGCTCTTAAAAAATAACCAACCTAATGACATTAATAGTATTTTTTGGTATGAGTGCTTGAAGGCTATGTTTATTGGGAGAATAATGTTATGCTCTACATTATAAGAGTCCATGGTTATGCATGAAAGTGTGTGAAAAGAAGACTGATTATATGTATATATTTTTTTAAAATACCAGATTAGCTTAAGCAAATTCAATTTGGTAAGCGTAAAATAACTTCCCAATAACCTAAAAAAATGTGAAAATCGACTTTATATTTTACTCCTGAAAGCACTAAAAAAGTAAAAAAATAATTATAGGGACTGCAATTATATTTTACAAACGAGCCCTGCCCTCGAATATCCCCGCATGCTGACATATTTAGTTTTCCATGCTCAACCACATGCACAATGATGACACCAGCTAAAGCAAGATTAACAAAGTTCTAAGAAATTGTCAAACAGTTTCAGTAAATTCACGAACTTAAGCAAAAAGTGAATGCAATGTATTAAAATATATTTATTTGGAATTTCTTGGATTGCAATATTACGTAATATTGGTGCTGGTTGTTTTCATCGTCCAGACTAAGTGTTTTCGGTTTTTACCTTGTAGTTGTAAATATGAAGACAACAATTTTGTATATAATGCCAAGTTTTTGATGTAAATAAGAAACAGTTTTATGAAAGTTTATGTCAATATGGTAATGCGCTAATAGCATTGATATCACAATTATTGCAATACATTATTGGAAGACTTTGAGTGCAAATAAAGTATAAAATAAGTGATTGTAAGACATCAAGCTATAAATTATTTTTCAATAGATTTCTTATGTTTGTATTGAATTTATTCATATTTTTGTAAATTTTAAAATTTGCGATTTTTCAAGTGGAATAAAATACATAAAATGCGAATTCCTAATTGTGTCATAAAGTTGATGAGGTAACTGAAATTCTTTATTCTATAATTTTAATGGAAGACAACTGTTATGCAATAAGTTTCTCATGCTAATCGTATGTACAAATATACCTTGACAGAAAATTCAATTTATAGATAAACAGATGAACATACTTACAAACAGATTAGTGGGATTGATAACAAAATGTATTGGCTATGAATACATGGTC
Source organism: Hofstenia miamia (assembly GCA_900660155.1). NCBI lineage: Eukaryota > Metazoa > Xenacoelomorpha > Acoela > Hofsteniidae > Hofstenia > Hofstenia miamia. Next base: position 289,470 of record CABFPE010000423.1, on the reverse strand, counting down.
TAAGCATAACAAATTTTTCGTTTGCAAAACATTTGGATAAACAGAGAAAAACAGTTCATCAAATTTCATGTTTAGATTCTAGGATTTTTTCTATCAATGTCGCTTTCGTAAGTGGATTTTTTTTCTACGAAGTTCTTAAGAGTAGTCCACACGTTTTCCACCGGATTGATATCTAGATAATTTTGTGGCCACTGTAAAATTTGTATGTCGTTTTCAGACACTCAATTTCTTGTTTCAATGTACAGCTGTTGGGCATAAGCATTTGCATATGGAGCAAACAAGGCCGCGATTTTGTTGCGTAAAAAAACAGTCAAAGTTGCGTTAAAATTGCGTCAAAAATAGGCAAAAATTGCGTTAAAAATTGCGTAAAAATACAAAAATTTTATAACGAAAAATTAATTATCACGTTTTTTCACAACAGTATAATACCAGTAAATGATGGCATATTTTTTTAAATTGTCTGGCAACATGGAGAGTCGCTGAGGTGCTTGAAACTCGCCCATGCTCGAGAATACCCGTTCCACTTCAGCGGACACAAGGGGCGAGTTTTTGAATGTCAGGGCATCAAGAGGTTCAACGGTGGTTGTCGCGGGGTTGCCATCCAAAATAGCTTTGTAGCTCAGCATTTTTTCCAAATCTGGGTTTCTGTCCAAAACAGCCTGCATCTTCGTTCTGTATGGGTCCGCTGTAAGTGAGTTCTGTGCATTTTCGAGTATCTTTAGACTGTCTTGAATCGCCAATCTCCCTTGTATTTTCTCGATTGATTCACTAAGAATTTTGAAATTTGATGATATAAATACAAGCTGCGTTCTCAGTTGGTCGTTTTGAATCATGCCAAGAAGATCGGTGAAAATTGTAGAATCTGGCTCCTCCGAGATCATGTAAACAACGAATTGTTCGAAACTAACCAAATTTTCTGTGAAATAAAAAACCCCGAATAACCATGTATTCCAACGTGTAGTGACAGGTTTCGGTGGTAACGGTAAGCCAGTGACTTCTCTGAATAAACGTTGGCGTCTTGGAGAATGAGTGAATATTTTCCTCGATTTAGTGAGAAAATTGTCGACCAAAGAGTGCTTCAAACGGACCATATCAGCTACTCGAGATAAGCCGTGTGCAAGGCAGGTAACGTGTAACATCTTGGGGAAAATATTTTTCAAATTTTGAGCAGCTTTTAGCATGTATGACGCTCCATCAGATAAGAATAGAATCACTTTCTCGTATGGAATTTCGTCCCCGAATATCTTTGTCAGCACGGAATTAAATAGCTGATTAATTGTCACATTATCAGTCTTATGAAGCTCAGCCAATTCCACCAAAAAAGGGGGGTTTGGTATCATTAAGGGTCCCAACCAGAACTGCAGCCATGTAACGACTATTTTTGTCCGTGGTTTCATCTATCATGACGTAAATGTGTTCGTTTTTTAGCTCTTGTTGAATTTCTTGAAAAACATTCGTAAAAATGTTGTTGACGTAATTTTTCTGAATAGTCGAACGGTGAGGTGCCGCCTGTCCCGTCCAGGTCTCGAGAAACGTTCGCAAATACTCATTTTCCAGTTTCCAGAACGGTATATTTGCCGATATAAAAGCCACCGTCAAGTCAGTGAAAAACTTGTTTGGTTGCGGGGTCTCGGTTGTCAAAGACGCTTGACGTTTTGTAGACAACTCAATCTTTTTTAAGTGCTTCTGACTACGGTAATGCTTTTCGATACGAAATTTAGAATTATTGGCAGAATAATCGAATGAAGTAATACAAACGCCACAAATAACAGAGTTTGTACTTCGGTTATAATCCCAGACTTTTTTGCCACCTGGTAATTTTGAAACATAATCTCTGCCTGACTCCTTGATTTTTGGCATTTCGGGTAGCGCGGTGTATCGTATTGAATAAACAAACTACAGTGAAAGTGAACGCGAATCCACAAACTGGCAATGATTAATTAAATAAGCGATGTCAGTTCGCATTCCTGCCGCAAGGAGGCGTTAAAATTTTCTATTATAGCGCTAAGTTGCGTTAAAATACCACAAGTTGCGTTAAAAAGAAAAACACCCCAAAGTTGCGTGAAAAGTTGCGTTTTTGTAAACGCAACCGAGTCGCGGCCTTGATGAGAATCTTGGCAAAAGTACAAAAAAATTAATAAAATAAAAATGAAATGCGATGGTGGTAAATCGCAAAATGGATAAAATTGATTTTTTGTGAAACAATAGCTAATTTTAAATCAAAATTTAAAATTATAAACGGGAAATATTTTAAAGATCGTTAATCCATTAAAAACACATTTAATAACTTAGAATTTATAGTTTGGAGGTATTGAACTTAGATCTGCGCAATGGTCTCAATACCGGTTTACTGAACAATTCGATTAAAGAATTTTCTGTTTACCGCTTTGCTTAACATAAAAAAGCTAACAATGTGTTGTGAACAAGTAATATTATTGCTAGAATTTTTTCAGTGCTAAACATTTATTTACTGGCTATATCTGCTCCAGGACAATGGGAATGCCCGTTTTAAACACATTTAAGTGACAAAAATTCATATAACGTTACTTATAGAAATGATGCATTTGTTTAATGAGAATGTCAAACTCACACATATTTTGAAGCTACTCAATTTGACATGTGCATTGCTAACCAGTTCGAGTCGAGTCCAGTGAGTCTCTACTAGGAAACGATACTCAAGTACGTGGTCTAACCACCCCCGATTTCATCATAAAAATCCACAATTTCACTTCCTTGTGGACCTCTGGACAAATAATTATTCATGGATTCTGCAATATTTAACATCGAACTTCAAGAATTTTAAAAAAATTTAACGCTCATATTTACGAAGTATTAAAGATATCCCAAATCTGAAAGCAGCACAAGATATAGGCCGCTACCCCATTGTAGCGTGGCATGCGCAATGGCTGAAGTCAAGGTCTGTCTACAAAGTACAGTTAAATTTAATTATTGCTTCCATTTTGGTTTTCTATCTCAATTAGGAATGGGGAGAATTCAAACACTTTTTAAAAAATAGTGAACCTTTTCAAGTACTTTTGGAACAGCAATGCACTTAATACACATTTTCAATATTACGTTCGAGTACGTTTGCCAAGATATGTCCACATTTCAAGATTTTCAGGATATTAGAAAATTGCTTGAAAATGTGGAAAAGATTGGCAAGAAATTACTAGAGAATGACGTTGACTGTTGCAATACTATTTTCATTAGTAGAACATTATTGTGTGCATTGATCAAGGAATTAACTTTGACAAAAGCAAAAAAAGATTTGACATTCGTTAAATGCTTTTATAATGCAACAATTTATTCATTATTTTTTATTATCACAATGTTCAAGCGATTCGTAATGGTTGTAAATGCTTTATGTTCAATCAACTGTAAACGCAGCCGAATTATATTATAAAGGTTTTTTAAAACACCTTCTAAACGAAACAGATGTCCACTGTTCCAACTATATTTTAGTAAATTTTATAAAACCGTTGTATAATAATTTCATTTTGCCATAAAAAATTGCTAAACACTAGGCGAGGCATGTTCTTATTGATATTAACGTTCCTGAAAAATGAAGAATTTTACAAAACTCCTACACATCAGCATTCACTTTTGGTCATCATTCACATTCCTTCGTTATTATCATCAATGAAGCAATTCAAGGTTTATGCCGAGTTTTACGATCATTCACATGCAATGCGAAACATTGCTAAAGGACAGTTCTTTATCAAGTCTTCAAAATAATCCTGAAAGAAAAAAATGATTTTAAAATATGAATTCAAAGTGAGTTGAATTTATTCTACTTATCACGTTCCAAATTATATGGCTATTATATAAATTTTATTTACACTTTATATTCTTTTGTTAATTCAAGGTAAAGAAAATTAAATAAATTATTCTTTTCATTGGCTATTATAACAAATTAATAAATAACATATATTTTGTAATCTACAGTGCTAATTGTTCAAAGAAAATATTTGAAAGGTTCCAAAGTGCAAAAGCCTCTGGGCTCTAAGCACACTGAATTAATAAACCAAATAAATAATGATAAATTTATTAATTGACATATGAGACATGATATACACTTGGAGGAATTTCGCCAGGTTCACCTAAAGGGGTCGATTGCTGTCGGAAAACAGCTAAAGAATCGTTGGTGAAATTTTCGGAATCCTTGATCGATTGATTAATAGTGCGGAATACTTCATTGTGACTCTCGCCACTGATTAGCTTCTTCCATTGAGAATGGGTGTGCTCAATGACCTAAAAATAAAAAGGTAAGCAAATCTTCATGTAGTACAGATAAAATCTATATAGAAACTATAAAGCACACTTAAGATATTACTGAGGAGCAAAGATTTGTTAGCTTCTAAAATGTCTACAGTCATATCAAATTAAATGAAAGAGTCTATAAAGTTAAAGGAAAATTATAGGTAGTAATAGAACGAGTTTACATGAACACATGTATTTTAGACATTGTATGCCAATATACTAGCAGTGCCAACCAGCTATACAAAATGTGCAAGAACCCGAAGAATTATGTTTTTAACGACATTAGTGAAATAATTAACACACCATTAGGTGCAACGATGAACACATTCAAATATCAGTAATAACTAGTATTTCAGCAGTGGCCAACAGCGTCAAATATATTGCGTTACTACGCTATATTTTTATCAATTGATATTGGATTACATTATCTAATCAAATATTTGACTGATTTGCAATGGATGAATAGTCATCTCATGACACTACTGCGGAAAACAGTATACTACAATCTCTTGATAATATTTACTCAATTATAGCTGAAACCTTTAATAAACGTAGTTATAAAAAGAGAACAACTAGAAAAAGCTCATTTACTTCTCAGTAGCGTAAAGAGCGCAATCATTAAAGAAATTTTTCGACAAGACAAACTCGTCCCATCACTAATGCTGCCAATGAATCAGCAAGCTATGCACAAGTTGCAAAAAATATTAAAAACCAATGTTAAGACAAATAGAATCATTGTAATAACAGACACAAAAGATCATGTTAATAAAGAAAAGTGTCAGCCTTGCAGGACAAAAAATATTTTCTTGTGACCTACCAGATGATGCACCAAAAAAGGATTCTGCATGTGCCATGAAATCAGGACATATAATTGATGACCTTATCAGGACGTCTATCAACATTTTGTTGACATCATGCACATTTTTGTATTTCAACAATGATGTATCTTAACAATAATTCTTATTATATAGAAGCATGAATAAATATATTTACTAAATATTTATATAAGAAAAAATTTATATAAATCTCATAATTATGCAATTGCATCCTATATCGGACTTCTGTCAACAAAATATTGACAACTGTAATATTCTATGCTCCTCAATTTTATCTCATGAAAACAATTTCCATCATAATTGTATTGTATTATTTCTGTACCTTATAGCACAGAGGTGGAATCGGGTCTAGATCGGGACGAATCATGTTGGGTTTCGGTTAGATTCGGGACAGCTTGGTTTCAGTTTTCGGAAAACAATTTGGTTGCTTTTGAATTTTATTGCACATGTTATATTATATGATACTTAGCAGAGGTCAATCAAAGTTAAATCTCTTTATTAGGTTTATCAATGAATCAAAGTTGTTGTGCCATGATTTACATAGCAGAAAGTATGTGCCAGAATCACAAGTGCAAAGAGACAGCTGTGACTTACATGCAAAACTGCAAATCATACTTTGATCAATCAGACCAACTTTAAGTATGTTCAATCATGTTCAACTGCAATGAGCAGTTGTTATTCATCATTTTACAAGCTTGTGCTGAACTAGACATTGGAGATGCCAATTCATTGCATGATTCTTACAATTATGGTGACAGTGATGAAGATAAAACTGTTCTTGATAAACAATCAGTAAACATTCATGATGAACAAGAAGTCATTCCTACGGATGATGGAAATGTGAGTGTCTACGACGGCTCTGAGATTGAAAGTGAACCATCTGACAATGAAGAATCATATCCTATGTGAACTTTTATAAATGTCATAGATTATACAATAGAACCAATATCTGAGCGAAGGCGTTGACAAACTATCCTTACTCAAGTGCCAAGACCACTTTGTAAACCAATCAATAAGAAAGAAGCTTTTCATCTATTTTTAACATGAGAACATTTTGCGTACCACTTTGCGATATATTAATATGAAAGCTAGACAAGTCCGCCGACTACTATGTCAATCAAACAAGTACTCATTCCTAGGGTCCGGCGGTATATACATTTTGGGAGTCGATTCGGTTCGGTATCACACAAAATACCGGGACATCGGTTCGGTATGACTATGAAAAATCAATAGTATATTTGGCATTTATATATATATATATATATATATATAGATTTATATTAATATATATACATCAATACCAAAATAATAACAGCAGGTATTAATAAGTAATTATTAGTAGCGCTTTAGTTTTTTACCTTAAAAATGCAAGCTTTGGCCTCATAAAATTGACTATATTCACCTAAAAATTCTTTTTTCCTCAAAATTTAAAATGATTTGGCTCTAAATTGTTTTTAGGTATACATGAATATCAAAACTACAAAGTTAGTTGCAGTGTACCATGGCTATATCAATTAAATGGCAGTTTAGGATTCCTATGTAAAATGGAATTGTTTTGTAAATTTTGACTTAATTCCTTAAAACAGCCCTATTGTAATTACAAATATGAATGCGTTTTATTGAACATTAGTTTCTGACAAAAATGGAATTTTAAGCCGTCCCATGGAACAATGTTTAATATCACCAGTATAATAAAACTTTTAATTGTATAATGCAGTGGACCTTTCGACCTGGAGCATAAATTAAAAGGATTTTAAATTCATAATTATGATTTTTGCTTTTCAAAGAAATAAATGCACCTTAATCAGAATGGGCACATTTTGTAAATCTGATTTTTAAGCAAAAATCTGTAAATAGCTAGTGTTTGTGAAAGTATTTACAACAACATGCATATAATTGTAACTGCATTATTAATAAAATTTTCTTCTTAAGAAATTTCGTAATTTTCCAAACTGCTATATCTTAAGCTTATAACAGATATGTTCCAAGTTTTCATTTCTACTTAAGTAATAGTTCATAAGCTCTTTGTGAATCCATATACTATTGATCATTTGGCAACTCTTCAACATATATTTGCAGAAAATTAGACAAGATAATGGTGTTCCAATGATCCTAATTGACTTTTCAAAAGCTTTTGATACAATAGACTGGATATGCAGCACATTTTTTTGAAAACAATATAGCCGACCCATTTATTTGCTCATGCCTTTACACATTCAAGAACAAAACCCAACGACTTATATGGAAATCAACAGCTATGAATTGGAAATATATAAATCTAGGCTTGAGGAAAATCACCGTGTTTTTGAGTTACTAATAGTGAGTTGAATAAAATATGGTATTTGAAAAATGTTATCGTCTCAGCTACAATTCCCAACATTATACTAGGGCATTGCTAGTCGGGATATTTTGCTATGGGTTCGGGTCAGTCTTTTAAAGGCCCACTCTCAGAGGCGAGTGGAGTAGGATTTCCAATCTCGAGTCTTATCTACGCACATAGGCCTAGCAATACTAGTATTAAATAATTCCAAGGATGAACAATTAAATTCTAGCAGTTACATTTGTAATTAGCTAAAAACGTGTAATTGATCATTATTGTATTGTATTGTAGATATAGCATTAAGCAATCAATGCTGATGTTATTAAATTAAGGAAAGGAATATTTGGCAAATATCATTTGAATAAAATTTGAAATATATTTACAACTTGAAATTGCAAACTTTGCTAATGAGGTTTTAACATAACTTTTAGGAAAGACTAAAAAACAATCAATTCTAACATCTTGATTTAGTAACGATCACTCAATGGACAAAATAGCTTAACCCCAATGATCCTGAAAGAAATTTCTCTAAAGATTTTTCAATCAGAAAATAATATTAATATTTTCAACGAAGCAAACATGCATGCAATGCAATATTCAATGTCAAATCAACAGAACTCGAGTTGACTCGGTCTGACTCAAAATCTGTTAAAATTTCGTGTGTTCACAGGGTCCTAATTATAAAGCCACTGAAATTTGACATATTGAAGATAACATACTAATTCGAAAAATTAATTCAAACCCTCGACATCCTCTATATGAATACATTGAGGAAATCCGAATAACTTTTCGACAAAATGTACTGTTTAATCTCCCTTTAGTGCGCACTGAAACTTATAAAAGAAAGTTTACTAACCACGTCTTAAATTACTTTCAGTTTGCATTTAACTTAAATTTTTTTCAATGTTCAATGGATTAAGCTAGACTATCACATTGCCGAGAAACAAACGAGCACACATTGAGTGTCCATGATACCAACGAGCACACCACGAATATTAATTAGTGTATCCTGCTGTAGTCATGAAAATTGTTGAAATACTAATTTTAAGTTTAGATATGATCTTAAATTTCAATAATGGAATGCTTTTGTGGTGACTCTGTATATCTATTTAAGGAAAAAGAGACATAAGTATTGTTAAAGCAAATCCAAAGCCGTTCATAGTATGATCAACAAGATAACCATCTACACCATATTGTAAAACACACCAATGAAGAAAGTCGACGAAATATTCTACGCATTAACTAAACGCTTTTTGAAAATCAACATAAAATATTTCAGTTAAACTCGGATACGGTTTTAATCATCATACATACATGATTCGAATATACATATAAAATTGAACAATTCAGTCTACAGTAGTGAAAATTTAAATGTCGAAGCGAATATAGTAGTGTAGTTTTGATATTTAATGAAACAAGTTTGATCAAAATTTTCAACCATTTATCTTTGCTTTGATAGGAGAATGAACAAAAATAAGTTAAAATAGATTAAATAATGCCAAACACTGCAATAATAAAGGCGGAAATAAAGCAAAAAGAAACAAAGTCATTGTTTTAAAAATAAATGTAAATACTGTATTGAATTGGGAACAACATATTCAGGGTAAGAAATTTGTAATCAATTTCATAGCGAACGGCAAAATGTTACTGTATAGCAAAGGTCATCAATGTCAGTACTATCCAAAATTACACATTAATATTAACAATAAGAGTGAGAAAATGCATGTATGCAAATTACTTGATACATTAATCAAATCTAGGCCAATAAAAGTGACATGCACTCAGTTGCACCCATTTCAATAAAAGGCTTATGAAACACTGTCGAGGCGGATACAAGCGGTGCTCTAGAAGACGAATCCCATAGCAAATGCAGATTTGTGCCAATTTGTTATATCTGTGTACGTTTCTTTCAGCTATATATTATGCATTTTCGTTCTTGGCAATTCCGTCCTATTAAGACGATTTTATATTTGTGGTATGGAATGTGGTCTAAAATGTTTGATCTCTTTGAGGCTGTCGTATGCTTACAAAACTGGTAGTATTTCTATATTTATTCATCCACCCACATAAAATTTTAAGAACATGTAATGCATGGCCTAGGAACGCTTCTAATAAAATCGTGGGTGACCGTATGATCTCTTAGGTTTGCTAGTTGCGCTATTTTATGTATATGACTAATGATTTAAGATTTCTGCTTGCTACTGGATAAAGCAGGTCTGTTTACTCATGTGACCTCAACAGGTGCGATAGATTGGAAAACGAACATCTAAAGAAATCGTTGAAAACAACTGGCTATACCGAAGTCGATAAGCTGTTGCATGCTGAGCGGCAGTGCCTACTGGGCATTTCAAAGTACGACTGTGAGTTGAAGCGGAAAATTTCACAAACAGCTGCGACGTCATTGAGATAAGGGGTGACTATACTTTGCAGCATTTATAATATTTTGCTAAATATAGCTTTGTGTAGGTTCTGTAACACACTTTCTCAGTTTTTAGGCCAATTTAATAATGCTGTTCAAATGAAATAAACAATGTAATATGGCATAACATGAATCATCGCAGCCGACGAACGTGTATATTGCAGCTATGGTAAACGAGGTTTACAGTTGGTGCAAACCTGCACTATATGCAAATTACACAATATACTTTATAGCTGAATGCCAACCAATAATCACGCCATATTAAGCAATTTGCAACCTAAGTTCCTATTACAAATGCTGTGCAATATTCCTTAAAACAAAGCCTTCAACTTATCCAGTATGTTGGAAATCCTACAAATGGCTGTATCTCTAAACTAACATTATAAAAGAGGAAAACAGAAACATATGATGCAACAATGAATTTTTAATATTAGTTTGGATGCTGATCGTCTCAGCAATTTTATTATACAGAAGAAAGGTACTAGGATGGAATTCAAGACAAAACAAAACAAAAGATTGAAAGAATTTCTGCTTCAACTTGAAAATGACAACACGAAAGTATTTGAAAATGCAAAAAGCTATTCGAATATCTCAAACAGTAACATCACTGAAATTCTTATGTGCTTGCATCCCCAACATCAATGTGTGCTAAAAATATCTGCTAAGTCTAGATTAAAATAACATAGAGGACTTAATAGCATCCACTTAATGATAGATTATTGCATTAAAAGCATTGCAATACCAAGAAATACATTTTCGATTACCCGGTTGCTATTGGTTGTAAAACTATTCTTAGATGCAATTAAAATGTACTCCGTTTTTCATAAAGCGTTAAGTAAGTAAATATGATTCTGAGTGCCTCTTTTTTCTCGTTTTCATAACATCAGGTTCAATTCCTTTTCATGTGTTGCTTCTTATGTACATCTCAATGTTTAGATACCACCCCTAATCTTAGTTGTTGCTTGTTTGCAGTTGTTACGGCGAGAGACACTTAGTGCATTTTTACTACAATGATGAAAAAACAGTTTGGCCTGCAAATATGTAAAACAGCCAATTCCTCTGAACATATAACCTGTGTAGTTAAAACATGCTCGAATTCAACCATTTCGAAGAAATTAGGCTTCCGCGAAGCATTGTTGGAAGGTGCAGTGATAATGATAATAACCTTTTTTCAGCCTATAATGACCAGGTGTATTTGTATCAAGGAAAAAGCAACGTCGTGTGTTATATTTGATTCAATCTATTACAAACAGTAACTGCAATATTTGTGCAGATAACATTCACAAAATATAACTAAGGAAATGATAATGATGGTTGTCAAAATGTGGCCACTATCAGAATATAAAGTTTAAAATTGAAAGTACTAATGTCAAGTTCTAATGATAAATCGCAGAAAATTAATAGACATTTTCTTTTTGATAAGTGAGCAACAAAACCAACCACTAAAGTGCTACATATAAGAGATTTCAAATTAGTGCACATTAGTGCAACATTATTGTTGTCAGTGACTCCGTGGCATGTGTTCCTTAACACATATTTGAAAAATAAATGTTTGTTTCTAGTATTTACTCATCTCTTTTCAAAGAATCAGTATCAGTTATATATTAAAACCACACAATGAGAATTTCTATTATTTAATAGCAATTATTATTAAAAATCTTAAATACTGGGGAGCGTTTCTTTCTGTCAAGATTGTTAGTATATATATATATCTTGCTCTCTGCACTATGGAAATAACAAATGAGTGCACAAAGAGCGAACCAATTCCTTTACTCCATTGTACAGAGAGCGAACTGCTGGCATTTTGAGACAATGAAAGAATTTGGTTTTCTTTTACTGCGATTATGTTAGCCCTTAAATGAGGTTGTCAAATGTGAAAAAAAAATTTTAAAATAATTTTTTCCATTTTTTTCAAAAATTTATATATCTCGCTCTTTGTGCATTTCAACAAAAGCTGACAAGGAAAAGCCATTTGCTACGAATTTATGCATATTTTTCATGGTTATACCTTATTCCCCATACATAACAGTTAATTTCCCGCTTTTTAAATAATTTTTTTACTATTTTATATGAAAAATTTGACAAGTAAAAATTCAACAGTTTAATATAGCTCATCTCATTAACTAAAAATGCTTACATAGGTTTGCATTAGTTCTTAACAACCTAAGCAAGCGAAGCATTGTGTTCTTTTCTAATAAACTTAATTAGCCAGAAACTAATTAACACGTTGCACCGGGAGTTTATCAACGTAGCGCGTTATCAAATTACATGTATTAAGTCAGTCATAAAAAACAGTTTTAATATATCTATATAAATAGCTTTGCTATATTTGAAAATTTATTTAGAATGGAATTTTTGGATAGTAATGATGAAGCTCTTCTGGATATCCCAGAAAATATTTTTTTTCAACATGACTAAACCATGCATACACAACACAAGGAGACTAAAAGAACACCAAAGAACATTTTAAAAGCCATTGCAAGAAAGCAAAAAGAAAAGCGCCGTCGTCGATTAACAGATCGTTTTCATAGAACAGTGCCAGAAACAAAAAACCCATAATCGCAAACGAAGAATCTGGTAGAAAACGACAACCACTTATTCAATCTTGTGTAATTTGTTCAAGAAATTACAAAGGAAGAATGAGGGATCACATTCGATTTACCCATAAGTACATAAATGGAACTGTAAAATCATTCATCCATGATTATTTCAGAACACGAAATTGTAAGTGCGTGTATGAATGTTTAACCTGTATCTCAAGATTTAGTAATCGTCAGCACTTAGAAAAATACCCAACTCATACAATTAGAAAAGTGGAAGATAGTTTGCATAGAAAACCTCCCTTCTAACTACATGAGGCTTGAACAAAACTACTGCTTCGGATCTTGTTAAACCAGAAGTGTTCTGGAATGAAACATAGTCAAAGACATCAACATTATACTGTAGGTGATAAGATATAGAAAGGGCGGCAACCGCATTGAGGCGAGTAACATAGTCGGCATCATAGAGTCCAGTTATCAATTTTAAGGATTGATTGTGAAATTTCTCAAATTTGGTAAGCATTCCTCGATTTGGCCAACACGCCTGCGAAGCATAAAGTAATGTTGATAATACGCACCTCCTATATAGGTTGAACTTGCATGACATAGGTGCTATAAAGTGCACGTTAATTCGGATATATAAAAGACATTTCACGGCTTTTTCAAGCCTAATTGTGCAATGTTTCGACTAATTTAGGTTACAATCCAGAAATATACCCAAATCTTTGACACAATCTTTAAAATCAATAACACTTTCTTCAAGCTGTATAATTGGATAATTGATGTGGCTTCTACTACTTCTTAATAGAAGGGTTTCACATTTTGTATAATTAAATGTCATGTGCCACTTTTTTCACCAAGCCGAAAATAAATTTACATCATTCTGTATTTCAGATGTGTTTGAGAGTTTTTTAAATAGTATTTTGCTGTCGTCAGCAAACAGCCAACATGTTGAGTTTCAAGACTGTGAAATATCGTCAATAAAAACCAAAAAGAGCGAAGGCCCCAAAATACTGCCCTGGGGCACGCCACTAGTAACTTCAATTGGCTGCGAAATCGTTCCATTAATATTTACATATTGTAATTATTCGACAAGTAGCTGGTAAAAAGTCTAATTCGATATTTAACCAAACCAAACAATCTTAATATATATATATATATATATATATATATATA
>CABFPE010000423.1:245679-269035 GCA_900660155.1 Hofstenia miamia | reverse complement strand
TATATATATATATATATATATAAAGTTTACCTTTTTTAATATCTTGTACAATTGGATTTAATGGAATGTTTTTACTAATTTCCATTTTGGCTTGGGTCCAACGAGGAACTTCTACAACCATATTATAAAGATTTCCACAAACAAGAGGTACATCGTGAACAAAGGAAGCCGGTTTTTCATCATGCAGTAGAAAGAGTCGATATGAATTCGTATATTTAGAACCACATTCTGTTAATGAAAATGAATCGGCTTCCATGAATCTCTTCAAGCTTATATACCACAAATAATTCTAGATAATTCAAATTCAAATGAAAACATTAAAAATAAATACTATATATAACCAAAAAGCAATTGAAATTGGAACGTTATTCTAACAAATTTTATCAAAAAACCATTTATAAGAAGAGATTCGCCAATTCTTAAAATTACTTCTATTGCATAAAGTAATTTATAGCTGAAAACTAAGGCTACGATATTACATCTTTCATTGATCAGGGGCAAACAGATCTATCCAAAATGAAGCAACATCTATTCAAGAGAATCAAAAATAATAAATTAGCAAATCAGTGAGAACCATTTCCATTTTGGAGATAATGAATATTCCGCATTTTAAAAATGGTAGCATTATTTCAATGTCTGTGGGATATCAAGCATCTTTTTAGTACAAATTCACAAATTTAACAATCAAGTATTGATTTTCTGTTGCATGGGATAAGACTGGTTTTTCGATTGTTAGGATTGAATGTAAGCCATACATTTTCAACTTGAATGTTATTATGATCAATATAGTAGAAATGTCCAATCTAAATTGGAACTATAAATAATAAATTTATAGTCGAACTATTTGAAGCAAACTAAAAAAAGTCAATATCGACTATTTTCAATGTGAAGAATTTAGATTAACATTAGTATTTAAACAAATCTTATAAATGCAACTCCATTGAAACATTATTTTGCTATCAGTGATCATATCTAAATATAACGAAAAATTGCTCAGTTGAATGGCGTTAATGCAGATCAGGGGAATCTGATTTCTAAAAGCCGAAGTGACGTAAAATAACATGCTAAGGGTTTACGTCATCAATATGTTAAAAATTCATTGTTTAGAGCTTAGGTCTATAAAATAGGCGTTATTGTACTTTAGGGGACCCAGTTTATGTGACGTCATAAAATGGGTATTAAACTCTAAACTTAATCCCAATCCCTCACCTAAAACTTGGGTGTTTTGCAAAAAATTAATCAACAAGATGAAATGCAATATAATTGCATTGGTTGGGGAGTAGGGTTAGGGTTAAGGTTAGAGTTTAATACCCATTTTATGACGTCACTCAAACTGGGTCCCCTAAAGTACAATAACGCCGAAAATTATAAAAAACCCTGAAACTAAAATTCACTATTTTAATCAACAAACATTAAAACCGTAATTATTTGGCAATTAAAAACTAAGAAATATTTAATATAAGTATACGCAGCATTTGCTGACATTGAGCGCTGTTTTCAGCATCTGTCTAAACTGCTTAATCTTGTAATGAATTCCATCTGCGCTTACTAGTATTTTGAACAAAAACAGCTTTCCTCCAATGGCGCTAGCCAATGAGGGTTACAAGATTAAAATTGATTCACTAAATTACAATTCAAAATGATTAAGAAAAAAAGACAAATTTTTAATATGTACTTCCTTTTATTGGAACTTTCGTCATGACTTTGCTGAAGCAGGTGTCAATATTCATTAAAAAAAACCAAACGAATTTAGAACTGCAACTGAAAATCTTTGGAAAATTATAATTCTGTATTCACGTTTATTTAATACCATTAAATTATAACGTCTGAAGTTCTTTAAATTTTGCTCAAATTGGAACATTGAGCAACAACCTTGAATTTTTCAATAATTTTTTACATAAAATTACAAAATCAGTACGCCCAGTAGTAAAAAATATTCCGAAAAACGTGCTTTGGAAAGGTATTTATTGACTACCATATCATCTAAAATTTTCAAAAATCTTTATAAATGGCATTATGGCAATGCTTCATTAATAATATTGTTCAAATCAAATTAGCAAATTCAATTTTTGTCAAGTTTTGAACAATATATGTTTTTGACTAATATCACAGAAGTTTTTTAAATCTGCACTTCTTGTCTGACAAACACAAATTTAGATTAATGCTTTATTCCAAGGATTTGCATAATTTTTGAAAAACAAATTTCAATAATAAAAACGATTCTTTGTAATTGAAATATTTGAAAATTAATTATTTGAATTTATGCGTTAATACTTTTCGCTATTTTTATGCACATTTGTTTTAAAATTTTTGAAAAAATGAAAGATATCTAATTTTATATTACAAAAATTTACAATTATTAAAATCTGTCATGAAACAATATTGGCGACTCACAGCATTCATATAATTTTTTCTAACCATATAACAATGATGCCTTTCTCATTCTAGCAAGGAAGTTGACTCTGAAACAAAGGTTATTAGAACATCTTCACAGATGCTCAACAGTGAAGAATACTTTATGATGGATATTCTAATGAAAATGCTGGATGAAAGACTTCACAAACATACCCAGCTGACAAAAGAACCACCCCACTTAATATAGACCTAATGTAGAATCACGGGGTGGAGCTCTGGCTACTCAAGCAGTACTGGGTAACTCAAGAATTTAGATCAAAGGTTGCAAAGTCTAATATAGCAGAGAGTTACCCGCATTCTAACAAGAAACATACATTGGTGGTTCACTGATTTTTCCAAACAAATACAGAGATTCCATTCCATAAAGTACTCCAGCAAGTGACCAATTCACACGGCATCATGCCAAAGCCATATCTTTGAAGCCATCCCCACTCACCAAGGTGCTAATTGTGTGTCTCAAGTATTAATTTCTAGCTCAATAAACAATTTATCTTAGAGTTCTCTTTTCTCAGCTCATGTAAATAAATAATAAACAAAACGCACATAATTACCATGCATTCACATCTGCCAGCAGCATAGTATATTTGCAACATGTTAATTATTAAGTGCATTTAGGAATCAATTGAATAAATGTTGTTATTCCCTACAAATAATTGTAACCTAAAGTGAGAACAATTTGGGCTGTCACATTTAAGGAGCTATTTGTCACCCCAGACCTAGTGCATTTTCCTCCCAAATTGTTGCAGGATCTTAAGCAATAGCTATCATTACCAAATCTTTGTTGATGATTCTAAAATGGGTTAATAGATAATTAAACAAAAAAGATTGAACACAGTTGAAGGAAGCTAAATTTATTGTGTGCTTCACCAGAGTAAACTCAGATATTTATTACAAAATCTGTAAATTATTACCTGGATATTGTTTACAGTTAAAAAACACAAAGTTAAAAATGAGCAATGACATGTAATTTGAATCAAGGGGACAAATACTAACACTATCAAATAACTACACTCAAAAATACAAATAGTTGATTTAAAAGAAATTGATACAGATATGTAGCAACAAATCATGAAATCAGGACATCAAAAAAGACATAACACTATTTTCAGAGTGCTGAAATAATAAAATCGAAAAACAGGCCCTGAGTGACTCTACATGCCCCCATTGGTGGTTAAATTTGTGGTAGGAGTTTGACTGTGGGACCAGACAGGAGCTTTTGCATTTCCTCAATAATTTCTGCAGCTAGGATGTTGTCCCAAGACATAACTTCAGCATATCTAGGTTGCTGGGTAATCTGCATAAGTGTTTCCCTCTGAGTAACTTCTTCATTTCTCAGGCAGAAAAACTCAATCTCTGGCAGATGGCAACTGATAGGGCAAATTCTTTTTAGATTGTTTAATATCTGCATAAATGTATCATAGAACCTTTCATAAAAACAAAGGCCTTTGAGCACTATCATGAGAGTCATGAGATGTCTGTGTCTGAAGTATGGGCATCCTCTGGGCTGATCTGGGTGTTCAGAGAGAAGTGAACAAAAACCTCTCTAAGCAATCCCATGCTCATTGCATGATCCATGAATAAGGAGTGATATTTGTTGACCTGCTGTAAAGTCATTTCCTCCAAATCTGTGACCTCTGCTCTTAGCATAGTAATAATTTTGATTTTTTTATTGATGTCATAATATTGAGTGAGGGTTTCAATCAGGGTTTTCGAGTCGAGTTCGAGTTACTCGGGCCGAGTTCGAGTTTTTACGTTTCGAGTTCGAGTTCGAGTAATTTTTTAAATGAAATTCCGAGTTCAATCGAGTTTTTTTCTAATTCCGAGTTTTTTAGAATAAAAAACATTTATTTTACAATAATTCTAAGCTAAAAAAAGTTTTTGTGATTGGTAAGAAAATTGATATTGAAAGAAATTTAATTTTTACGCTATTTTCAAGTGGATTTTCGAACGAGTTCGAGTTCGAGTTTTGATGATTTCTCTCCCGAGTTTTTCCGATCGAGTTTTGCGAGCTTATTCGAGTTCGAGTTCTTAACATTCCGAGTACTCGAAAACCCTGATTTCAATGTTATTTATCCACATCAAATTGCTGGATGCCTGGAACAGAATGAGAACACAGGGGTTGCAATCTTTTTTTGGATCTTTGTTAGCTGAGTGGAGATCAGTTGGCCCTTTTGGAAAATATCTTTGATTGTAAGCTTCCCATCAATGTAGACATGTTCCAGGTTTCCGCCTTTGAGCAGGGTGTCCCAAGTCTCTTTATACTATTTTGATTGCATTGACTTGTTGATTTTGGCCGTGGTGGAGACATAATTGATAAAGTCAGAAAGGTGAGTAGAGACCTTCCTTTGGCCCTTCTTAATGTGCCATGATGTTAAAATATGCATAGTCATTATGCAGGGTGGAGGAATACACAATAAGTTATGTTTGTCCACATGGCTTTCAATGCTGTTGAGTGTGACCTTTTCTCTCAGCATGGCAGTCCCAATGGTAACAGGGTAATTAATCTTGGCATCTTTAATGGAGTCCCCAAATGTACTGTAGAGTCTACACTCACAGAGTTTATTGACCTGAGAGTTGGCAATGCAAATGCAGGACATGGTACATTCTATGTCCAAGGCTATTTGTCACCCAGGCAATTGTAGACTACCAGCTCCTCCTTGGTAAACATTTGCGTGAAACACCACTTCATTAGACCTAACAGGTCATTGTCTCTGTTCTGCTCAATAATAAGGTTGACAATGGAGAGTTTCTCAGCAAACTCATCTGGGTGATGATCTATAGTTAAGATTAGCTTGTCCTCAGTGATTGACCAGGCTGGTGTGGGTATGGGAGAGCTTGTGACTCAGGAAAATTTTTGAAGATTAATGGCTTCAATAAGTGCTTTGGTTCCAGGTGATACCTCAACTGCAGATGAGGCTAACAACTCCTCCTCACAATAAAGTTGCTCAGGCAAACACATTGTTTGCTCAATAACTGTGATAGGAACAATTTTGCCATCTTTGGTGGCTTGTCTCCATGTTTCTGAAAGCTTGTTGTACCCACACTCTGGATAGCTCATTTTTTCCAAATTAAACATGATCTCTGTTTTGGTGTGCATGTTGTAATGGGCCACCAATTCTAAAAACTGCTGCATTGATCCAGGTTCACAGCATATGAAGTGGCTAGTGCAGAGCTACATGTGATCAAATTCCAATGATGGGAACTTGGTTTCTGACATTGCTCCCCAGATGTACTTGCAGAGGATTTCTGAAAAGATGTTAAGGTCAGCAAAAGCAATACCAAGGTGATTGAATATCATTTGTGGTGGAAAGACCCCCAATGGATTACTCACACCAATAAGTTGGGCAGAAAACTTTTCGAATCTTGCCATTGCCTTTTTGGCTTTACCATGTTAGATGGCAGTGAGCATGAGTGTAGAAGCCAATTCAAGATTTTCCATGCAGCAGGGCAAATAGCAAGCTTGTGCATGAACTTCTTTGTGAGGCATTCTCAGGCATTTCAATTAAGAGGCATTTGAATGTGTGGGTCCTGTGTCAGAAAAATGGATAGGACCCAGACAGCTCTACAAGACTGGATGGGTGGCACAAATTTTTCAGAAAACAGATGCTCAGCAAAATTTTGACTGTATTGTGAGGTATAGGCAATTCATAGCTCCATAAGGAGTCTCTCAATAGATCTTAATTACTGTGACATAGGACTGTGGATGTTTATAATTTGCCAAATGGACTTGGGGTTTCTATCTGCCTTAAGGTTTGTCCAGACTTTGTCAATCACAGCAAGGGTTTGAGAAAATGTGAAACTAATGTGCATGTCTGTGACTAGAGCAAGAGTGGGCCAGTTAGGGTTGATTGATTTGAGAGTTTGCAACTGGGCTACCACATCTATGATAAGCCTTGTATCAACTGTAATGTGATGGGTGGGTATCTTCTTGCACAGAAGAAGGTCTGTGTAGATTAACTTGGTTATCAAAAAAATGCTGGACTGATACATGCTGGTTGGACAATAGTAGTGAGTATAAAGAATTGTGAAGTTCTCCATCCTAAAATGAAGGTTAACAACTTCCTCTGGTATTTTGTCCTATTACTCTTCCTTAATGAACATTACTAAACAGATGTTCTTGACCTTGGCTAGTTGGTATGCTATCTCAATCTTCTCCATCACTTTGGGCTGATTAACTTCACCAACTCAGAAAAAGTAAACAATAAGTAAATTGTCAAAATTGATATTAACACACTCAAACTTCTGGATGGAATGCTTGTTGTTTAACAGCTGGCACAGTTGCACTAAGTTAAAATCTTCATTGAACATTGTATGGACTGTACTATGCCAGTAGGGTCACATAAGCCCCCCATGCATTTTGGAGTTGTAGCAGATGATGGTGTTTACTTGGGGTCTACATTCCACATCAATAACCAAAGGGATTACATCCACTGCACACTTGAGGTTCTTGGTATTATGTGTCCAGCATAGCTTATTTCTTGTTTCCTCATCTCCTCATGGGCAGCTGGTTTCCAGTTCATTTCATCTGATGTGACTTGGTTGCTAAACATAAAGATTAATTAAGTTCCCAATCTTGGGTATTTAAGTAATCTAAATACTCTTGATCCCTAACTCTATGTCTAGGCAAAATATGAGTAGCAGTAATGTTTCAACTATTACCAAGGTTGCTATCATAATCAGCCTTGGTGAGGTCGTCATCCTCACACTTGGTGAGGTTAGTATAATTCATTTACTCTGTCATCAACAAGTGAAAATTTACTATTAGGGTCAATGACAACATTACTAATATCTTTAATAGTTTGTTTGAGTTATTGGAAATGGGTGACTCTCCCATTACTTAATAAATATCTATGATGGTCTAATACCTTTGTGATGGTAAATGGACCTTGCCAGTTGGTAGCAAGCTTCCACACTTGATTCACATCAGTTATCTGGTGAGGAAAATAGGCAATGACATTGTTGCAAATCTTGTGAGGCTCACCATACAGTTTGCAATTGAAATTCCACTGTTGATGGATAATAGATTGACTAGTGTTCCAACAGATAGTTAAATGTACTTCTTGAAACTCATGTAACTTATGATTCATGAAATTCTCCAATGTAGGTTTGTTATAATCAGGAAACATTATGGAAAGAGACATGCTTGCCTCGCAACCAAACATAGACATAAAGGGACTGACCTTAGTGCTAGAATGCACTGTTGTATTATAAAAGTACTCTACTGCCTTGATAACACATTTCCAATTTCTGCCTACTGCTCAGGTGAGAGCAACTTAAATTAGTTTGACAATACTATTGTTGAGTCTTTCCACAACTCTGTTTGACTGTGAGTGATATGTGGTGGTGAACTCATGGAGTATCTTGAGCTCTTTCATTAAGGTCTCCATTAGGTGGTTATTGAATTGAAGAACATGATCTGAAATTAGGTGCTCCATGGGCCCAAACTTAAGGAACCATTCCTTGACCACTTTCTCTCCAATAACCTTGGCAGTGGGATGAATTGAGCATACTTTGTAAAATGGTCAATAAGTACAAGAAGGTAATGGTACCCTTCCTCATCATGAGAGAGCTTCTTGATGTCCATATACACAACATCATTTATGCATTCTGCAGCTCTGCTATGAAGCTTGGCTCTCTGCTATGGGAATGTCCAGCTCCTTGCAATAGACAAATGGTGCATTTGTCAATCACATCTTGCACTGTGGCTCTAATACCAATCATTACATATCTTGCATTAAATGTTTGTTCTGTTTGAATGATACCTAAGTAGCCTTTATCATGAATATTTTGCACCAGATCTCTTTGAAAGTACTCATGGACAGCCAACCATGTGTAAAGCAGGCCTGCATTGGTCTGTTTCCAGTTGTAGCACTGAAAATATCTGTTGGCAACAGGGCTGAGGATGTAATTATCATTCTTTAGTTTAGCTATGATTTCACTTAGTACCTTATTGTATTTCCTCTTTCACTACAATAGGGAGGATCACATTTCCATGGCAATCTGCATTGATCTCAGGCAGACACTCATAGTTACTGAAGGGAATAAACCTGAATTGTGTCTTTTCTCTAGGCAGCTTCCAGAGATTCATAGCTAGAGAGAGCAGTCCAATAATCTGTGTTGTTGTGCAGTTCTCCTTGGATGGTGTTTGATGGAGAATGTAAAATCATTTAAATACTTGATCCATCATGCAACAATGTTGGACTTGTCCCCAGAGAATTTCTTCAGCCATGCCAGTGCTGAGTTATCAGTATACACAGTAAATTGATGACCCAAAATAAAAAAACAAAATTTCTTCAGACTTTCAACTAAAGCTATCATTTCTGACTTGGTCACACTGTAGTTTTGCTCAGTGTTTTGGAGCTTGCAGCTGAAGTACTGGATGGGACTATCTTTCCCATCAATAACCTGACTGAGCACACCACTGATAGTGACAGAACTGGCATCACAATTGATAAGGAATTCCTTTGAATAATCTGATGTGTTTAAGCTGGGAATTCTTCTAAGCTCTTTCTTAACATTATCAAGCTCTTCCTGCTCAATCCAGCTCCATTTAAATTCAATGTTGTGCTGAATTGTGCTGCAGTAGGTTGGAGATGTGCTTCATTTTGTTAGCTAACTCTGAGATGAAGGCACCATAGTAATTAAAGAATCCATGAGTTGCTGTACAGCCTTACAAGAATGGGGGTTTTGATTTTATCAAGATAGTCTTTCACATCATTCTTGATGGAGATATGACTAGGTTCAAGAATTCTTTTGAGAAAGGTGACATGAGGCTGTAACAGAGAACACTTGTTCCCATTGACTTGAAGGCCAAACTTTTATAACAAGCTAAGGGTGTGTCCAAGCCTTTCCAGATGCTCTGAGAAAGTATTACCAGTGACAAGAATATCGTCCATATAGGCTGTTATGCCAGGTTCAAGTATGTTGGCACCATTTCTAAGTACACAGGTAACATAATGCTCAAAAGTTGCAGGGGCATTGCAGAGCCCAAAAGCCATATACTTCCAAGCAAAGAGGCTGTAATAAGTTATAAAGGCAGTCTTCAAAATGTTGGAAGACTTCATTGGCACCTGCCAGTAGGCCTTGCACAGGTTGAGGCAGCTGAATAACTTGTATCAACTAGCATAGTAAAGGAGATCCTTGATGTGCAGGAGTGGGTATGCATCCTTCACTGTAACATCTTTAAGCTTTCTGAAATCAATGCAGAGGTGATACTTGTTGCCTTGTTTAATGAAGACAGTGGGAGCTGTGTGAGGGCTATTGCTAGCTTGGATAATGCCACTTTCTATGAGGTCACTTAAGATTTTTTCATACTCTTCCCAAAGGTTTTCAGGTACTCTTCTGGCAGGCAGGCAAATTGGATGATCATTCTTGGTTTCAATAGAATGCTGTTCTCCAACAGCCTGGCCTGCTGATCAAACCATAAAAAGGAAAGCAACTCATGCTCATGAGAACTAAGATGTGGATGTGTCCACTCAGTAACAAGGGGTATCTGAACATTGTCACTTGGCTCTGCTAGATCATGGATGGCCATTAAGATTGGTGAGCAGGCAGTGGCCTGAAATTCCAGATGAACCAGGGTTGCAACAAGCCTTAGTTGAGACAGATCTTTTTTGACTAAAGAATTGGAACTATTCAGAACAGTAACACATGTTTCTCATTTAGAAACAAGACAGAGATCAGGCAAGAAATTAATTCCATGGAAGCATTTTCCCTTAAATCCAGAAATCATAATGTCTCCTGTATAAGCAGAGTCAGTGGTGACAGGAACACGTCACCAATGATGAGGCTCCATGATCACATGCTCAGAAAAACTCAAAGATGTGTCTTGGCTAGGGACTGTGGTAAGCTCTTGCTGATGCTCACTTTCTCTGATGGAGATGGTGTTATTACCATAATCAATAATGCATGAATTTTGCTCAAGAAAATCATTTCCCAAAATTATGTCATATGGAAGNCTGCCAGTAGGCCTTGCACAGGTTGAGGCAGCTGAATAACTTGTATCAACTAGCATAGTAAAGGAGATCCTTGATGTGCAGGAGTGGGTATGCATCCTTCACTGTAACATCTTTAAGCTTTCTGAAATCAATGCAGAGGTGATACTTGTTGCCTTGTTTAATGAAGACAGTGGGAGCTGTGTGAGGGCTATTGCTAGCTTGGATAATGCCACTTTCTATGAGGTCACTTAAGATTTTTTCATACTCTTCCCAAAGGTTTTCAGGTACTCTTCTGGCAGGCAGGCAAATTGGATGATCATTCTTGGTTTCAATAGAATGCTGTTCTCCAACAGCCTGGCCTGCTGATCAAACCATAAAAAGGAAAGCAACTCATGCTCATGAGAACTAAGATGTGGATGTGTCCACTCAGTAACAAGGGGTATCTGAACATTGTCACTTGGCTCTGCTAGATCATGGATGGCCATTAAGATTGGTGAGCAGGCAGTGGCCTGAAATTCCAGATGAACCAGGGTTGCAACAAGCCTTAGTTGAGACAGATCTTTTTTGACTAAAGAATTGGAACTATTCAGAACAGTAACACATGTTTCTCATTTAGAAACAAGACAGAGATCAGGCAAGAAATTAATTCCATGGAAGCATTTTCCCTTAAATCCAGAAATCATAATGTCTCCTGTATAAGCAGAGTCAGTGGTGACAGGAACACGTCACCAATGATGAGGCTCCATGATCACATGCTCAGAAAAACTCAAAGATGTGTCTTGGCTAGGGACTGTGGTAAGCTCTTGCTGATGCTCACTTTCTCTGATGGAGATGGTGTTATTACCATAATCAATAATGCATGAATTTTGCTCAAGAAAATCATTTCCCAAAATTATGTCATATGGAAGCAGTTGACTGCAAGTATCAATGACAATTAGATCAACAACAAGAAGTTCCTGCCAAATGCATAACTCTAGATTCAGTATGCGACCTTTGAGTGAGAGGGAATTTCCAGAAGCATCCAACAGATGTACAGTAGATGGAAAAAAAATGTTTTGTGACAGACATAACTTAGAGCAACAGGAGTTGCAAATGATTGAGGCTGAGGCCCTGGTATCAATGGTGACATTTATCAAATATTTATATCTACTGGGATAATGTTAGTACACAACAGTGAGGTGATTACCAGAACATCATGCACATGTTTTCTAGGAGGCACTGCTCCAACTAGTTTAACTGAGCAACTTAGCTTACAGGTGACTTGGGAGGGCACCCTTGGTCCCTGGGTTCATTAATGACAAAGCCTTTGCCATTGGCAACTAAGTGAATTACAGATTAGCACTGAGATTTATTGTGCCCTTTCTGGCCACAGCAAAAACAATGAGTCTGTTCAAGTTCTATTTTCATGGTGGAAGCAACAATGCTCAAAGAGGCAGGAGGTTTCTGTGAAGAAGAACCAAATTTAAGATCTCTGGCATCCTTGTCAATATGAGTGGTGTTGTGCAACATATATATGATGCTTATAGCCTTACAAATAATTAGGCTGAGAACATCTTCAGGATCACACTTGAGTTCCAGGCAGCTGTGAATACTAGGCAGGAAGTCTCAACAAATATATGAGAAAAGATCATGCTTTGATTATTCAGGAGTGAGCTTGCTTAAATGAAACAACCTTTCCACCTGCGTGATGTACATGCAAATGTCATCACCCCTTTTAAATGAAAGATTGCAAAGTAGCATCTTATGCTGATATTTAATATGAGGAGCCTTGGAATGGTCCTCAAAGTAACTGATAAGAAGTTGATAATTAGTCTTCACATCCTGATCTAGCATCATGTACTATTTGTATGCAAGACCTTGAAGGTAGGTAGGGAATTGAGCAATGGCAGTATCTTGCATAGCCTTGTACTGGCACATGGTTAACTCAAAGAGAAAAAACCATTCTTTGAAAGATTTTGAAATTTCATCAATCTTTCCAGTGAATTTAGGTAATATAGAATGATGATTAAATAAGTTAGTGATATTGGTACCAACAGCAGTTGTGGGTAGGATCAATTGAGTAAAGCAAGGGCCACTCTTTAGAGTGGACATGGAAAAATCACATTACTGTGGTTGAGTAATCAGAGTTACAACAGTGGGGGTAACACAATTTTTTACAGGTGCAGGATGTGAAACAGTCACACTTGGCACAGACAAAATTGGAGTGACAACTGTGGTTAACATGGAAACTTGAGTCAAATCTGACTGTGTAAAGGTGGGCTCTTTAGTTGTGAATGAAGTAACAGGGGTCACAAATTGCAGCGTCAATGGTGTAGAGGATGTGACTATGGGAATGCTTGGAAGTTGAGCAGAAATCATTTCAGAAATTTGTTCTGAAAAGCATTTGGAAAAAGTGTCCAAAACATCTTGTAAAACACTGTGAGTTACATACTTGGAAAATCTAGACTGGGAGAGTGAAGAGTGAGGCAGGCTGCTCTGTTGCAGTGGAGAGGTAGGCAGAGGCATTGCCAAAGTCTGGAGTTGAATTTCCAAAGCATTGATTGAATCAATGAAAATACTCTCTCAATTGGGTATCACACACCTGTTCTTGCATCTCAGCTTGAAGTGAATCCAGGCATTGCTCACAAGCAAGCTGTTGACTAGTTTTCTTGGCAAGGCAGCCCAAAGCGGATCAATCTTTGGTGTTTTGAGGCTCCAGAGACANCAAGTATCAATGACAATTAGATCAACAACAAGAAGTTCCTGCCAAATGCATAACTCTAGATTCAGTATGCGACCTTTGAGTGAGAGGGAATTTCCAGAAGCATCCAACAGATGTACAGTAGATGGAAAAAAAATGTTTTGTGACAGACATAACTTAGAGCAACAGGAGTTGCAAATGATTGAGGCTGAGGCCCTGGTATCAATGGTGACATTTATCAAATATTTATATCTACTGGGATAATGTTAGTACACAACAGTGAGGTGATTACCAGAACATCATGCACATGTTTTCTAGGAGGCACTGCTCCAACTAGTTTAACTGAGCAACTTAGCTTACAGGTGACTTGGGAGGGCACCCTTGGTCCCTGGGTTCATTAATGACAAAGCCTTTGCCATTGGCAACTAAGTGAATTACAGATTAGCACTGAGATTTATTGTGCCCTTTCTGGCCACAGCAAAAACAATGAGTCTGTTCAAGTTCTATTTTCATGGTGGAAGCAACAATGCTCAAAGAGGCAGGAGGTTTCTGTGAAGAAGAACCAAATTTAAGATCTCTGGCATCCTTGTCAATATGAGTGGTGTTGTGCAACATATATATGATGCTTATAGCCTTACAAATAATTAGGCTGAGAACATCTTCAGGATCACACTTGAGTTCCAGGCAGCTGTGAATACTAGGCAGGAAGTCTCAACAAATATATGAGAAAAGATCATGCTTTGATTATTCAGGAGTGAGCTTGCTTAAATGAAACAACCTTTCCACCTGCGTGATGTACATGCAAATGTCATCACCCCTTTTAAATGAAAGATTGCAAAGTAGCATCTTATGCTGATATTTAATATGAGGAGCCTTGGAATGGTCCTCAAAGTAACTGATAAGAAGTTGATAATTAGTCTTCACATCCTGATCTAGCATCATGTACTATTTGTATGCAAGACCTTGAAGGTAGGTAGGGAATTGAGCAATGGCAGTATCTTGCATAGCCTTGTACTGGCACATGGTTAACTCAAAGAGAAAAAACCATTCTTTGAAAGATTTTGAAATTTCATCAATCTTTCCAGTGAATTTAGGTAATATAGAATGATGATTAAATAAGTTAGTGATATTGGTACCAACAGCAGTTGTGGGTAGGATCAATTGAGTAAAGCAAGGGCCACTCTTTAGAGTGGACATGGAAAAATCACATTACTGTGGTTGAGTAATCAGAGTTACAACAGTGGGGGTAACACAATTTTTTACAGGTGCAGGATGTGAAACAGTCACACTTGGCACAGACAAAATTGGAGTGACAACTGTGGTTAACATGGAAACTTGAGTCAAATCTGACTGTGTAAAGGTGGGCTCTTTAGTTGTGAATGAAGTAACAGGGGTCACAAATTGCAGCGTCAATGGTGTAGAGGATGTGACTATGGGAATGCTTGGAAGTTGAGCAGAAATCATTTCAGAAATTTGTTCTGAAAAGCATTTGGAAAAAGTGTCCAAAACATCTTGTAAAACACTGTGAGTTACATACTTGGAAAATCTAGACTGGGAGAGTGAAGAGTGAGGCAGGCTGCTCTGTTGCAGTGGAGAGGTAGGCAGAGGCATTGCCAAAGTCTGGAGTTGAATTTCCAAAGCATTGATTGAATCAATGAAAATACTCTCTCAATTGGGTATCACACACCTGTTCTTGCATCTCAGCTTTAAGTGAATCCAGGCATTGCTCACAAGCAAGCTGTTGACTAGTTTTCTTGGCAAGGCAGCCCAAAGCGGATCAATCTTTGGTGTTTTGAGGCTCCAGAGACAGTGCTGTCTGTGGGAGACTGAAATAAGGGTCAAAAGACAAAAGCAGAAACAATAGAACTAATTCCAGCAGTGTGAAGAGCAATGTCTGGGCTGCCAGCTCTCACACTAGGGAAACCCTGAGTGGGAGTCCCATTATGAGATAAACTATTAAAATCCATTTAGCAAGGAAAACAGTAAGAAAATTCAGAAAACAATTCCAACAAATCAAGAGAAATTCCAACTGGGTTCAGAGAAACAAAATCTAATAACAGTAACAGCACAGCATAGGGTATGGTATTAAATCCAAATTCTAGAAGAATGAGACAACAACAAGATAACAACCAAAACAAGTAAAATAAATGTCAAAGCTTGGTGTCATCTTTAAAGCACAGAACTGCAGTGTAAAAATAACATAAGAGGCAAAGTTATGCATTGGTTGGTAGTGAAGTTGATTCATGGCCAGGTGAAACAACCATCCCAGCTGGCTCCTACCAAAGGGAAAGAACAAAACCAAATATGATAGAGAAACAGTAACAGCTCAGCACTATGTCACAATCCCCAGGCAAAAATCAGATGACTGCTTCAGTATGTATGCAAGCTTCATGATCAGAGTTCACCTCCAGGCATCAATTTTCCTGCACACTTCAACAGAATAGAGTAGAGAGTTTAACTGACACCCTAATTTGTCCAGAATCACATCAGGGTCACCATGTAGAATCTCAGGGTGGTGCTTTGGCTACTCTAGTGGTACTGGGTAACTCAAGAATTTAGATCAAAGGTTGCAAAGTCTAATATAGCAGAGAGTTACCCGCATTCTAACAAGAAACATACATTGGTGGTTCACTGATTTTTCCAAACAAATACAGAGATTCCATTCCATAAAGTACTCCAGCAAGTGACCAATTCACATGGCATCACACCAAAGCCATATCTTTGAAGCCATCCCCACTTGCTAAGGTGCTAATTGTGTGTCTCAAGTATTAATTTCTTGCTCAATAAACAATTTATCTCAGAGTTCTCTTACCTCAGCTCATGTAAATAAATGTGTTAATTATTAAGTGCATGTATGAATCAATCAAATAAAAATTGTTATTCTCTACATGTAATCATAACCTAAAGTGACCACAATTTGGGCTGTCACCTTTAAGGAGTTATTTGTTGCCTCAGACCCTGTGCAGTTTCCTCCCAAATTGTTGCTGGTTCTTAAGCAATAGTTATCATTACCAAATCTTTGACAATGAATCTAAAATGGGTTAATAGATAATGTAGAATCACAGGTTGCTATAGTAATTACACTAGAAAACTAATTGACTCTTCAGAAGGTTTTAAATAGCTACACCATATAGCCCTGATTCCAGAATAAAGGTAAAGAGAAAAACAACTTATTAACTAACAATAACATTGGTAATTCATCCAAGTAATAGATACTTTTAGGTAACATCCAAGATGACCAACTCACATGGCTTCCACCCGAAGTGAAGTCTTTAGGAAAAGTAAAGTGCTTGATTTGAATGCATGGTGCTACCCTATTTGTCTCACTTATTAATTTCTATCTCACAACCACAAGTAAACATCTCATTTTCATTGTTATCTCTCAGCTCACTAAATAATAGTCTGTAATTGCCAGACATTCACACTAGCCAACAGCATAGTATCATCACAGTGTTATCATTTATAAGTGCATGTACATGTTGAACAGAGAATGAGAGTTTTATTATTACCTTATACATAACCATATACCTAACCTAATTGGTCCACAATTTGGGCTGGAAAGATCAGAGATGATCTCCAGGAGCTACGTGTTGCCCTTTACTTGAAAAAGCACTTCCAAATTGTTGCTGAACTTAAGCAATTAATTTCATATTGAAAAAAGAAAAATAAGTAAAAGCAAATGGTAACTGAGGCTAGACAATTTCTATTAATCTTTCTCAACATTGTTCCTCAATTTATTCAGTGCAAATTATTACCTGTCTTTCTTTACAACTAAAGTTAATCATAAGATAACCATGTCATCAATTTCCCTTGTAAATTAAATTTGAGCAATATTGTTAGCACCTTTTGAAGGGACATAAAAATAGTTTTCATATAACCAAGCTCCAAAATAAGGAATTACGTCTTACTGCCGTCAATACAAATAAAATTAAAAATAAAAACAGATAATAATCACAAAAAATTCCCCAAGTGACTCTACAATAATTAAATGAAAAAGATTCAACACAGTTGAAGGAAGCTAAATTTATTGTGCACTTTGCTACAGTAAACTCAGATATTTATTACAAAATCTGTAAATTATTACCTGGATATTGTTTACAGTTACAAAACACAATTTCCCTTGCAAAGTTAAAAATGAGCAATCACATGAAATTTTAATCAAGAGACAAATACTAACACTATCAAATAACTACACTTGAAAATACAAATAGTCAATTTAAAAGAAATTGATACAGATAGGTAGCAACAAATCATGAAATCAGGACATCAAAAAAGACGGAACACTATTTTCAGAGGGCTGAAATAATAAAATCAAAAAATAGGCCCTGAGTGACTCTACACTAACTATTGCTGTTTGCTACCACTAAATTCAGTATAAGGTGAATCTAGTTATACAACAGTAAAAATTCTTCCAAACACTTTGGTTAATTTTGTTTATCAACATAAGGAACCTTCAAACTAGCATACTGAATCTTGAGATACACATATCATATCTTTTTGACAAAATTTCCAAAAATTATGCATGAATGAAACAAAAGCTAAATATTGTACATATGACAACATTCTAACTGATCCATCTAATGTCATTGAAATTCATACCTTATTCATGCTCATTTTTGTACATCTTGCTATGTTGATCTTAAGGTTCTGTATGTCAGTTTGAAAGTTCTTTATTTCTGTAAAAAAGTACCACTGAACACTTGTAACCATGGAGTTCCCACTGTACCTTTTATGGAGGGTATAACAATGTATGGTAGGTCACACATACAGTGTTACTAGTAGTTATGAACTTCCAAAAAGGCTTAATTACAAAGTTTTTTAATGAATAATTATGAATTGCATGGATAAAAGAGATAACACAAAAAATTCCCAAGCCATTAACTCTTCAAATGCATTTGTCAATTACTACCACCCAGGATGAAAAAATGATTAGAACTAAAATACAAACCATTATATCATATGCATGTGCCAATTCCCTTGCATAGAAGCCAAATGAATAGTAATGCTGAATAGCCTTTGAACTGTTTAGCAATTACAATAATACAAAATGTAAATATTAGATAATTTATAAATAGGGTATAATTCAGACTTATGATCACAATTGTTAACACCTATAATAAAATCTTGAGCTCCCTCTTGATATTAGGAAACAATTTCTGGAAAACATCAATATGTGATTTTGTAATTAGCTACAAAGTCAACACAGTAACCTTCAAAGAATATGATAAGGACACTACAATCATTTTCAATGGAAGAAATCATACTTTAACTCAACAAACTACAGAATTGATACATAATACTTGAAACTATTCAAAGTAATACCTGAAATGTCCTTCAAAGAAAATGTCATGATCAAATATGTTGGTCCAAACAACAATAACACAACTGTAAATTTAATACTCAACAAGAATAAATAATCCATTAACTAAAAAATTGTTTATTTACAATATCAAAATAAGAGAAAGACAATCCAAAATTGTCTTAACTCAAAAATCAAAACTTACAATAATCACTTTTTATCAAAATTGTATATGTATATTCAATTTTGTAAATGCTGTAAGATCAAAACCAGAAACAATGCACACCCACTTTAACACACAGAAGAGCTCCTCTACACAGTAAACTTGTAGTGTTTTTGGCCACGTCAAGCAGTGTTTTCAAATACTCTGAATGTTAAGAACTCGAACTCAAATAAGCTTGTAAAGCTTTATCGAAAAAACTTGGAAAAGAAATCATCAAAACTGGAACCCAATTGAAAATTCACTCAAAAATATCTTAAAAATTAATTGTTTTTAAACTTCAATTTCTTTATCAATCGGAATTATTGTAAAATAAATGTTTTTTACTCTAAAAACACCAGGGATTAAGAAAAATTTGATCAAACATGGAATTTTCTTTAAAAAAATACTCGGACTCAGACCAAGTAACTCGAACTCTGACGTCAAGTATAAAATGTCTAATTCGGAGGTTATATGGCATTTTGTAAAATTTTGATCGAAAGAATTAAGTATTTAGCACGAGATCCAACGTTTCATTATTGGGGTATGCTGTGCTACGTGCTTCGTATTATATTGGGTATTCGTTTGTGTTAAGTGTGAAAGCAAAATTATTATTTTCTGATCGTTTTACATTGCTTATTTCAATCTAAATCTTCCTTTTAAATTACTATTTTTATTGGACTCCTAACTTCTTTAACCTAATTTTCATTTTCATATCTATTTTGTGAATTATCATTTATATTATATCCAGTTATTGTTTTGTTTACGTCTTTTAAATTTTATGACTTCAACCTGTGAAATGATATCGAATAGAAAAATTTGGAAAACTTAGTTGCTATTAAAGACTTTCTCGCTTACATTAATAAATTTTCTGCATAGTATTAAAAATTATGGGTGTCTCTACTTTAAAATACATTGTCTTGGTTTTCCTATGTTCGGGCAGATGTGTAAATTAGGGATTTGTGAAAGTTACGGAGTTTGGGAAGTTTGGGTTTGTAATTTCGGAACTTAAAATCTTAATTTTTTCGTATTGTATTGATTAAAAAGTTTGGTAAGGTTTGGGAGCTTGGGAAAGTTTGGTTTGGTAATTTCGGAACTTGAAAACTTAAAATTGCTTAATAATATATCGATTAAAATATTTGAGAATGCTTGGGAAGTTAAAATGGTTCAATATCGATAAAAACTTTAGAAATGTTTGTGAACCTTGATCAACTGTTATTCTTAATCGATATACTTTTAAAAATTTTTGAGTTTTTAAGTTCCAAAATTCCTAAACCAAACTTCCCAAACTGCCAAACTTTCCCAAATCCCTAATCTACACATCCGCTTAATTTCGCAGTTTGTTTCAATTTTGAAAAAGTAAGTTATTTTGCATGCATTTTGCAGCACTTCCACCGCGCCTGTGATGTCGCTGCATTGACGCATTATAATTGTTTCGTTTATTAATAGGTGCGAGGCTTGTGAAAATTTAATATAGAATGTGGGATGCACGTGAATTTTCAGTTCAGAAAGTCAGGTCATAAAGTACCCAGATAAATTTATTTGATTTTATTATACATTTAAGCTAAGCACTGATCGAAATATTTATACGAAAAATGTACTATTGTCTTTTTAAGGATGAGCGGCCTATGTCGAAAATTGTGTATCCGCACAAACTGAATAGTTAGTAGCTATTGTCTTTATCCTTTGTTCAACAGAAATGTTTAATGTCAATATTGTGCTCCTCGTTAAGATTATTCCTATTGAGATTATACCGTTTGACAAATTTCATAACTGTGCTCTGTCTGGGAACTTTAATACCACATACGTTTAAATCCTAAAAGTTTCTTCCAGTTGCTTACATTTTTCAAATTAATGGATCTTCTCTATTTTAACAAATTGCTCAATCATTCTATTGACATAGACATTTAATTACATATCATATAATGTGTGGAGTACGATCATACATTTATGTTACATTTAAGCTTAGTCGTATTAAGATGGTAAATTCATTTGGTAACTATTATAAAAGAGTAAATTGTTTTATATGCCTCTGAGCATATTTAAAATATAACTAAGATTATACATTTAAACTTGTTTGATTATTATCACCCGTGTATTTGGTTTCTGTCCAAATTATCTACCTAACAGGTAGTTGAAGTCAGCTATTATAATAATTATGACTAACCAGAGGTTTTTCAATGCTTAAAAAGATTACAAGACAAATTTTTATTAGGATTTCCAATTACTGAGAACAACTTATAAGCACGTCTTGAAATATTTCGTAGCCGTATTCAGGAGCCCGCGATAAATGTTGAAAAAATTGGACGCTAAAAAAGTTATTCAGGATCTTAGTTTTTTAATATTTTGCCAATTTTTTTTTGATTTAACCAATAAAAATCAATTTTGAAAGCCTAACGGGGGCATTCCGTATATATGCACATCCAAAAAACAAAAATATTTGAGAAATTGAATTCCACATGGATGCCCCTTTTCAAGATTTAAGCCAAAATATANACGTTTTTAGTAAAGCGGAAATTCATATTTGTTTTTTTCATTTTTCGCAAGCCATATACAGGTATAATTTTTATTTTTGATCATAAGCCTGTGTTTAGGAAGGTTCAGGAGCTTGGGTTAGATCCAATCTACAAACATGACGATTCCGTGAGGCATGTAGTAAGGGTCTTAATATCTCTAAGTTTTTTGAAAGCACCACAGTTGGTAGATGCATTTCCGTCATTTATGCGCCTTTGCTTGGAGGTATATCCTGGTTTAGAAGACCTTTTCAAATATTTTGAACGGTAAAAATATGCAAATGCTTTCATATGATGTATTCTCATANATCATTCTATTGACATAGACATTTAATTACATATCATATAATGTGTGGAGTACGATCATACATTTATGTTACATTTAAGCTTAGTCGTATTAAGATGGTAAATTCATTTGGTAACTATTATAAAAGAGTAAATTGTTTTATATGCCTCTGAGCATATTTAAAATATAACTAAGATTATACATTTAAACTTGTTTGATTATTATCACCCGTGTATTTGGTTTCTGTCCAAATTATCTACCTAACAGGTAGTTGAAGTCAGCTATTATAATAATTATGACTAACCAGAGGTTTTTCAATGCTTAAAAAGATTACAAGACAAATTTTTATTAGGATTTCCAATTACTGAGAACAACTTATAAGCACGTCTTGAAATATTTCGTAGCCGTATTCAGGAGCCCGCGATAAATGTTGAAAAAATTGGACGCTAAAAAAGTTATTCAGGATCTTAGTTTTTTAATATTTTGCCAATTTTTTTTTGATTTAACCAATAAAAATCAATTTTGAAAGCCTAACGGGGGCATTCCGTATATATGCACATCCAAAAAACAAAAATATTTGAGAAATTGAATTCCACATGGATGCCCCTTTTCAAGATTTAAGCCAAAATATAGATATTTAGAGGTCTTTCAAAAAATTTACAGTTCCAGTTTCAGTTGTAATATATCTCCATTAAAATTTCAGTTCTAGATCCAGTTCATGTACAAAAAATACTCATTTATCAGTTTTAGGTAATGCTTCAGTTTTACTTCAAGCACTACTCATGAACGCATATACGAGATGTAACCTGCTCATTTTTAATTCAGTTCTTTGATTATGTTGATTAATATAACAGATAACTTAATACCAATATTTACTAGACTTCAAGTGATTCCGTTCTAACCCAGTTATCCGTCAAACAAAATTATTGTAACAATTTGTTCTGCTACTAGCAGTTCACCTTATTAGGGTTCGTAATACCGGGATTTTGCAAAATTATTCTAAATTTGTTCGTTTTAATGCCGGAGATTTATAAGAATAAGAACAGCTAAAATTTTCACTCCCTATAAATTTTTGTTTTGTTTTATTACCTGAATTTTGGTATTCAATTAGTAAAACTAAAAATAGAAATTTTTTTAATCTATTATAAGGCCTATCAATACAATTCAAGCATTTTCCTGAAGAAAATTTTTTCAGTAGTGACTCAACAAAACTCGTAAATCTCATACACTTAATACAGTATTAAATTTTAAAAAATCAGTGTTTTAGGTTGTGGTGTAAACTGAGCTAGTCAATAATAATAATAATGAAGTACTTTATTAGCCGCTGAAGGCAAACACTACAAAAATAAAAATAATGCTTTACGGCAACCAGGACAGTCACTTTAGATGAAGTAGGAGCAGATGGAAGAGTAGTCGAAGTGGGAGAAAAGCGCTGCAAAAAGGAAAGATTTTTGATGCTCGGGCAAGGAAAAAATCAATGGCCGTTTGAGGGATGAGTCAAGATAAAATTAGCAGCAGCGCAAGCACGATTGAAAATGAATGAAGAGTACGATGTTTCTGAGGAACTAATATTTGTTGAGTAATAAATGTACATCATCTAGACAGTAATAATTCTACATTATCTAGACTGTAATTGCTGTTATATAAATGATGTATTGAGTTAGAAAATATATTTATAATACATGCATCTAAAATACATTGATCTCATATTAAGAAACACAGGTCTGTAATAGCGAAAACTTAAATGGGTTTTTTTAGCAATTGTAATAACGAGCAAAATATACTTTGATAGATTTTTCAGAATTATAATTCCGAGAGTAAAAAAAATTAGTACTGGATTACGAAACCTGCATGCCATCAATTGAAAATTTAAGATAGATATATGTATCTCGTGCGAAAATACGTATTGTATGAAAAAATAAAAATTTCATTTTTTATTTAGTGGTGTGTTTTCAAATGTTCAAAGGGGGGACCCTTTTATATTTTTTTTGGCACTACTGCTTACATTTTTCTCAGGCGGGGGGCTC
>CABFPE010000423.1:220991-234653 GCA_900660155.1 Hofstenia miamia | reverse complement strand
TATATACAGGACGTAGTGACTTGATTAGGCATCATTTATTTGATGAAGAGTTGTCCGCTGTTTGTTTTCGCTGTTTCATTTGCTTCATATTTATTCGGCATATACGTTGGATCTTGCACTAATTAAATTCTTGTGCTGCGTTCGAGATGTTTTTACTTGTAAGGTTACAAAATCTACTAATATTTCTAGTTAATAATGCGGTTTAACCGCTGTACGGTGCATCTCCCAGAAAATAGCACATATTGTAGATTTCGAATACAATATCTGCACTTCAACGAATTAATTTTTATTTTATTTCCCAGCAAACTAAAAGATTCAAAAGTATATATGTCACTCGTTAGATTACGCATTAGTTTTATACGTATACGACTAATTGTGGAATTTGAAATGTGCGTAGGTAGGTACTTCAAAATGGAATCGGCTACTGCCAAGAGATGAAACTTCAAGTTTAATTCAGCAAGCATTCGTAATCATAATGGTGTTTGCACAGAATATATCATGTCATTGTCGACCTTTTTAAGAACCTAGTCCGGTGCTACTATTTAGCTGACTGCAAGCAAATTGTGGCAACCCTTAAAACACAGATGAACCAACGCTGCACACTTAATGCTAGTGTGATTTTATTTTTTTTCAAATTCCATGAGTTTCAGCTTTAGGGTCTGATTAGCAGTATAAATTGTGTATTTGTTAGGTATTGCAATCTTTCCCGCATGTTGTCTGAATGATTTAGGAGAATACATTTCCCATTTGTCTCATTCACATCCGCTTCCTATGTATTCAATTATTATCAGTGCTATAATTGTAAACCAAGAAATTGTGCCTTTGAGCGCTAATATTTATCTACAAATTTTTTTACAATTTTCTTCGATAATATTATTTTGAAAGAGATAGTGTGACATCGTTTCTAATATAGCAACGTTGGCTGTTTATTGTGATTGATCTGGTTGAATATTTGCTTAGTTATTCAGTTGAACTAAGTTCTCTCTTGGGACACTTTATTTCATTTATTATAGAATGACAAAATGTGTTTAAAGAGACCATATGCCAATATTTTCAAGACAATAGAAAAGGCAGGAATGTTGTTCATGTGAGCTACGATGGGATGTGATGGTTTGATTTTAGATGCTCCATAAAAGGCGGTTAAAACCAATGCATTCTAAACCTGTCTAAACACTTGACTCGTGGGTCTATCCACATCTGTAGAACAACCTGTAATGCAAGTACAGAAATAATTTTCAGTGCCTCTAAAATTTTTGATCATTTCAATTTTTTAGTGTGACACACTTTAGGGGTTGATATATATTTAACATGCATTGTTTTGTATAACAAATTTAATCAAACTATTGTATGTATAATGTTAGTTTCCTTTTGAATATATAACTAATCTTACGTGAAATAAAACTCAGCCAGATTCCAAGCGTCCTCAATGTTTTGATAGGGGTATCTCATTGGTGCACAAGAAGTGATCAAAACTTTGCAAAGCTATTCAGAAGTTGTAAAAATATTGAAAATAGACCCATAAAGTTCATTTTACCAATTTTGGTATTAATTTTAAACTTTTTTAACCGAATATAATCAATGTGATTTTTATTATAGGATTCAATCTACCATTTTGTTCGTTGACCGATATTAACATTCTTTAGGTCAATGTTAGAATCAGTTTAAGCTTTAAGTTCAATTTCTTTTCTATAAACAGCATCTGTTAAAATTTTACTTTTATTATGTTTATAGTTGTTTTCCATTTTCCCTTGGTGATTCATTAAATTCTTTAATGGAACAGCTGCTTCATTATGTTTTAAATTCTACAGTAGGATGACAACGTGAAAATACAATAATCGAGTTGGTTTTAACTAAGAGTGCAATATAAACTGGTGCCATTTACTCTCAACTTATTTTTTAGCATTCAATTTAGCGCAGGTTTCTTGCTTTCCACCTTTTGCAACGTTCATTTTATTTGAATTACAAACTAAATAATAGATATATGATTGTGTTTCGCAAATAAACTATATTTTCCAATATTTAACAAAAAAGTTCGTCCTGACAAATTTCTTTCGCAGAGAGTTTTTTTGGTACTATCTTTCTGATGGCATTGATGTTAGAATATTGTATTGGTACGCAAATTTTGGGTTTGGCCATTAAAAGTAAGGAATAAATTCCAGTAGGTAAATTCCATAAAACTGTTAACTATATAAGAAAGTTCAGTTTCTCTACTTTTAAGAAACAATAGCTTATTATTAAGTAAATATTACAAATCCCTGCACCATTGCAAGATAATGAATCTTTATGTTATTGACAAATTCTAATAATTATCTTCTGCATAGAAAATTCATGAAATTGATTATTTTAGCATATATCTTTTTGCCCACAATTTAGCTTAGTGCAAGCACGGCGCCTATGAATGGATTGCTATTGGTTGGGTTTATGACTTATATTTTTTCATAATTTGAGTGTCCATTATTGAGAATTTCAACTTTAAGTAAATATGAATTTTCTAATTGTGATTTTGGTTTTCACGTTTTCCAAAGCTAATGCATTATATTTATTTGCGAAAGCATTCATGTGTGGCAGAAATGTTATATAATCTGAATTTAATTATTTTAGTATAAAAATTTTAAGTCCGCACGTTAATCATTACCGAACTTTGAAATAGTATGTACCGTATTTTTTAGACTATAAGGCGTACAAGAAATCGTGGATAAACGTCAATAGCGTGAACATTCTATCTGCTTTTTTATCAGCTGATAAAAGTTGATTGTCTGAATGCTACATTCGATTTTTTGGCAAAACAGCTAAATTACTGTCTGATAATTTCTCATCTGATAAAAGTCGATAGTGGGAACGGTCCTTGAGCTAGTCTAATAGCTACTTGAAACAATTGATTACTTCTCAAGTAGGGAACAGACTTCCAAAACGTAAATTATTGTAGTTGAAATATTTCAACTTCAAATATGCAAACATTGTTTACATTCCCAAACAGACCAATCAAAAAACAGATGTTGTTATTTTTCCTACTGGCAATCAAAAGACGATAATTTTTATCATCTGATAAAAAATCTATAGTAGTCTGAATCAGACTTGTCAACGATCCGAGCTTCTAACGAGCCGAGCTTGAGCACAGTGTTTGATATACAACGAGCCCAAAACGAGCCTATTTTAGGCAAAGCAAGTTTATAGTTCTGCTTGTTAATTTGATTATGGAGATTTTTCTTATTTTTTGCAGTCAGTATGCCTTTCCTATAATCTTATTTAAGAAATGTTTATTAAATAATAGGAAGAGCTATGTAAAAAATTCTTTGAGCACAATATTTTTAAAAAAATACCGGGCTAAAACGGGCCTTATTCAAAGATTTTATGTGGCGAGCCGAGCCGAATTTATACACAAAAAATATCCAAGCTCGGCTCGTTGAGAAGTCTGGTCTAAATGCTTTTCCAAAACTGCTTTTTCTGATAAAAACCGGATGATAAAAAATCGCCAATGTGAATGAAAATAATTGCATTTTCGACTAAAATCTAATGATAAAAGTCGATAGTGGGAACACAGCTTTTTATTCCGGTGCACCTTATGTAAGAACAGTATATGATGCTGTTATCCCTCAATTGCTAAATTTCCACACCAAAAATGAGAAATT
This sequence comes from Hofstenia miamia, assembly GCA_900660155.1. Classification (NCBI taxonomy): domain Eukaryota; kingdom Metazoa; phylum Xenacoelomorpha; order Acoela; family Hofsteniidae; genus Hofstenia; species Hofstenia miamia. Next base: position 231,024 of record CABFPE010000423.1, on the reverse strand, counting down.
TGCTGGATTCGTAGAACAGGAATAATTTGAAAAGTGAGTGTATTTCTTAGTTTAATATTGACAGTTATTGTTACTGATTTGTATAGTTTTAGTTATCCGACAACTTTGTTTCGTTTTATGCGTCCTATAAGTGCGCCATTTAGTCCGAAAAATACTATAATTAATCAATGTGTATTGAAAAATGTCATGCTTTATTAGAGAAAGCAATATGCATGCTAAACTTCCAATTGTCGCAATAAAGTAATGCATCATGCAAGCAGTTCTGTTGAAATCTATTCTATTATATATACAAGTGTGTCCCTTACTTGGAATCAATCAACAATTTATTGGAGAGAACTACATGGCTATTTTTTAGGGTTATTATATATTATTATATATATATATTGTTATATATCACTTGATATTTATATTCTTGATATATTGTGGGTTAATTTTGCAGGCTTAGTTTTGATATACCGGGTTCTTCAATGTGGATACTGAAAAAAAGTTTCGGATAAGCTCATAAACTAGGAAATAGATTCGGGAAGAAAAGCCAACACGAATTATTTTGGTTGAAATTTTAAAATAACGATAGTTCTCAATAAATTTGATTGATATTTATAATAATTAAGCAGATTATATTGAAATGTAACTGTAGCCATATTCATCCAGACGTCGAGGCTTTTGACAGAAGGTACATTCTCGATTGCTAATGTGACTGAATTGCCCAAAGTGTGAATTTGCCTCCTAAATTAGATTATTATGAATTAATATTAGGGAAATTCAATTATAAATATTCCCTTGAAATTACAATACGTTTTCTTATCTGTTAATTCATTTTTACTTACACATGCTAGCTTTTAGTTTAGAACTCAGTAGTCCCTTTTATATTGGTTCTCGCTATTCACAACGTACACTTCTTTCAGTATGGAAATTTTACTAATTAATCAATTATTACGGTAGTAATTAAGCATTTTGATTAATTAAAAAACCGAACGCATTTGGATTTAAATTTCATACCATTATGCTTTAAATAAGTTTTTGTAATTTTATCCATATTTAAATGCTTTTGAAATTACTTTATTCCTTTAATAAATCACATGTAATTAACTTATCGTAATATTGGTACTTGTGGCAATAAATGATTTATTGTGATTGCCAGAGAAACAAGTCAACTTCTTATTATATAATTCACATTTTTTTAATTATTTGCACAATGGCATGATCATTTTCAGATATGATCTTAAATTAATTGAAAAATTTTATAATTCCCCGGGTTTTCAGCACCATGTTGTATCGCCACTAACATGTCGATATCGACACCAGACGTGGGTCGTGTCGCCGCGAAGCCGGGGAAGTTTGGGTCTCTGTTTTGAGCTAAATAAAATGCTTCGTGTCAAATATGTTGAAGTTATGAGTGGATCGGGTCAGGTCCCTTTAAATATAAATTATGGGTCATTATTTTAGCAGAAAACGTAAACTTTAGTAATTTATATAATATTGGAAGTACACCCGCGGTCAAAAGTTTACGATAACACTAACATTTTTCAAAAATAGACGAAAAATCAAACTTTAATAGTAACAAACGGCAAATAACGTAGCAGAATAGTAACGAAAACTGTCATAACTAAAAATATTTTCAGTATCTTGTTGTTCCACCCTTTGCTTTGATTACGGCCTGCAATCGCTGCGGCATAGACGAAACCAATTTGTTGCAATATTCAACACTGACCTCGGATGGCCAAACCTCTTTGATTGCTTGGCACAACGCGTTGTAGGAAGTTGGACTCTTGTTGGCAACCTTTTCCTTTATCACCGCTCAGCAATTTTTAATAACATTGAAATCTGGTGACGAGCCAGGCCATGATTCAAACAGACTAAAGGGTTGCTTGTCAAAGCAGGCCTTGACACACTTTGCGGTATAACAGGGAGCTCCGTTGTGTTGAAATATGGAAGTCTGACGGCGTTGCATCTAGCCAGGAAGCTTTTCGGTGAGCAAGTCTAGATATCGCGTGGCATTCATGGTGGTTTTGGGCGGCAGAAACCATAATCCGCGCTGTAATGCTGCCCCAAATCATTACTGTTAGGGTTGGCAATACATAACGGGCCTTGTATCGTGCATTTAGTGGCTGCCTGATGGTGTTCGCCGAATATTGGAACTGTGAGATGGTCGATTCGTCGCTAAAGATTACTTTTGCCCAGTCGAATCGGCGTAACGCAACGCTAAGGCAAGTCTATCGACAATATTCTTTTTTGAAAGTCTTGGCTTGCGAGCCGCTTTATATGATTTTAAGCCCAAATCCTTCTGCAAACGTCGGCGAATTGTTCTGGCACTTGGTCGGCCACCCAAACTTGCCCTGATAGACGCAATGAAAACGGTTGGTTGAATCACAACGGCGCGCAAATCATCAGATGAGTCCTCTTCGTGGTTGCAAGTGGCCGCTCAGATCGAGTCCGGCTCTGATATGATTGCGTTTCTCTCATTCTGTGGATTGTCGCAGATGCTGTAGATTGCGCAATGCCAAGCCTGGCTGCTATAGCACGTTGAGGCAAGTCTTCGTTGCTGAGCACCTCGATTTGAGCTCGCTGTTCGCTTGTTAATTCTCGTTTTTTGCCCATTATTGGCTAAAAAGTGTATTACAAAGTAGACAAAAGCACCACCATACCTCATATATATATATATATATATATATATATATAGTAGATGCATATTCAATNTTCAATGCTTAATTACGTGATTGGTTGAATAAAATAAATCCACTATACATTGATATGCGCACGCCCACGTAGTACATACGCGTATACACAGTTTTGTAGATTTCGTAGCGTGATCGTAAACTTTTGACCGCAGGTGTAGACATCCAACTATAAATTGTGACCAATCAAGATGATTTATACTGGAGTGGAGTAGAATAATAGGCAGAAATTTGGAATAAATCATTAAACTTTGTTTATTAGATCATCATCATCAGAAAATGAGTGAGGATTTTTGTAGGCTTCACCATTACAAAGTTAAGAAAGAGATTGGTATTCAAAAGTATTTACAATGTCATTTTTCTGAAATTCGGTAGAACGCTTCGTTAAAATAATGGTTTCCTTTTTTTTCAGAGCTTTGTCGAGTAGGGTCTGAATATAAATTTTATTTGGATCGTGTCGAAAGTTAACAATTTTATGCCGGTCGGGTCAGAATATGGGTCGAATCGAGTTCAATTTTTTCCACACGTTTACAGCTGGTCGACACCGTCTATACAAATTATATATTGCTATCTAATGATTGTCTTCAACGGTAACGAAATCGAAAAGTTTAATTGTCTTTGGAAGTTGATAACCTGTGTTGTTCTCATCGGCAATGTTTATTTGATGATATTTTTAGAACGTTTTTTTGAACAAACGCTGCTTGTTAATTTAATATCTGCTTCTCTTCAATGCAAACTAATATTCTGCGCTTTCTCCTTGCACTTGCGAAAGCTTATATCAGCTAGAAGAGATAGTTTATTTCTATTAATTTCAATATAATAATATCTAAGAAAAAACTAATTTATCCTTTTATTGCAATGTTTTTAGCTACTTCTATTAAAGCAGTTGACATTTTTTAAATATGTTTCAAGGCATTTCAATTAGGTTAAACAATTAGCTATTTCTTCTGATTAATTTCTAAGCTTTACTATTAAAACTGTTCTATACGATTATTTGTTTAGAAAATTCAAAATATAGTACAAAATATTCACTCATATTTCAATAATATGCAGCATATAAAACTTATTATTGCAACACTAGATTTTGCCAACTGTTATTTCCCATTACATCATTGTGCAGAGTGAAGAATATATTTTTTACTATATTTGCAGAATACCTTTTCCTTTCCAATAATTTATTAATCGAAATTGCTAGATCTTGTATGCCAAGATCGACTAGTTTTATTATCCACTACGGAAATACAAATTAATTCATCTGTGAGTGTCACTACAAAATTTTATCAAATAACGCATTAACTTGATTTAGAATTAGGATTGACAACGGGTCGTGCTTAGGAAAGGCCGGACCTGGTCTTCAAAATACCTTAAATTCCAGTGGTTGAAAATGCGACAGAGACGTTAGTAAAAACAGGATAGGAAGAGAGGCATTTTAAATAGCTGTACTAATGAAATTATTTTAATTTTTAATTTTTTTCAGATTTAATTTGCAAATTATCTTCAAAGCTTTAATTTATATAAACAGTTAATCCGCTTTTTTCCATAAAGTTGTGTATTTTCTGTTCAAGTCGTCAGGCTAAAACCACGTCTTCTGATAAGGGAATTATTGTGGATAAAAGATCAGCTTCGAATATTTCGGCCGGTCGTGTTTCAAAATAGGATATTTAACTAAAAATATAATCGAAAACCAATTGGAACTACAACTAACCATAGTGGTTTCTTATTTGTACATATAACACCTAAGCTTAATCGTGCAGTGCGTAAAGTCAGAGATCGCTGCACACCTCAATGGAATAGCGATTGGGCGTTGTTTTAGCCCCTTCACCTTTCCAGGATTTCCTCCGCCATTTTATTTTGATTATTAATCAAATAGTTATGGAGCTTTCTAAATGATGCTTGTGACTTTTGTAACTTATATTGTGCTCATAAATCCTTAATGCAAAATTTCTAAATATTTGTTTATTTTGTCTTATTATTTTTGCAAAATATTATTGCTCGTGTGAAAAAAGTATGTAAAATATGAAGGAAACTATTTTGAAAAAATGTCCACATTTTGACAGTTGATTTCGTCATCAAAAACAACAGAGCTAATATGAAAAGTATTTGCGCAAAATTTCGTTTTAATGTCCCAATCAAGGATGAGGCGGATAGGCGGGCCTGTGGCACAAAATGGAATTTGAAAACTAATTTAAATATTGTCTAATTCTAGCTGTTTATAAAAGAAATTATTTGTAGTTACCTAGCATTTTTTTCATTTCAACACTTATTACATTTGCAAGCTATATAAGTGGGATTTACTTTCTATATTTAGATAGGGGGGCCTGGGTAACTTCTCCCTCATCAGGCCTTAGCGAATCCAAAAAAGGGTCGCTATAATAGAAAAGGAAACACAAGTGTTAAAATTATTTTAAAGTAATTATAAGAAATCTGAAAAATTTCTAGACAGTTTAATGTAAACTTTTATTTAATTTAGATTTTTACTATTAGACAATTGCAATATGATTTTCAAATCACACTTATCCTTTTACTTATTTACGGGAGGCTGGAAGTCAATAAATCTTATACATGCTTAACCGATCGGTTACTTTCGAGTAGTGTCGAATTAGATTTGTGGCAAAATTTGAAAATGGGTCTGTCGAGTTTGATCTAAGACGTGCATCTTCTTAAAAATGATTTATGCGGAGTTGCAGCTGACCACAAGAAATACAAAGACAAAAAGACAGATGTTTGTTATTTATTATATTCAGTAATGGAATACTTAAAAGCATATTTATCTCTTACTTTTATCTTTATTGTAAAAAACTGTTGCGTCGTTCCCATTTTTGTTGTGCAGCTTTTAGCCCTGATGTAAGATTGATTTTTTATCGGACCACTTAGCTATAATACCAGTTCTCCAGGTCTAGAATCGAACCTACTTTTTTTAGAATACATGCTTATTAGTGCCATGAGGAAAACCTTGCGTGGTCGTCTGCATTTCTTGCAAGTGTGTTAATTACGAAAAAGGGACTTGCTTGCTTTCTCCAGGGATTCTTTTCTGATTCTTTAAAGATAAGAAATTTATATTCGCATTGACGTAAGTGAATATTTATGGCAGCTCCTTCGCAATATTACGTAATTGAGTCAATGTTCGATTTACTAGATTTTAATCAGAGAGAGTGAATATTCTTTATGAAAATGGAAACCCATTTATTTTTATAGTTAAATCATGCTGCTTCAGTTAACATGTTTCATAGACTTTTTAAAAAATTCAGACAAATTTGGTTTTAATGTCAGTCATTGACTTTAAAAACGGTCCTAAATTATAGAGGGAAATTGATGAAAGTATTCACTAATAAGGTCGCCGGTCGAAATCTGTACATGATATATGTTTGACGCTAATTTAGGATGTAGATTTTTACTCTATATGAACACTGTTCTTATCGATGATAAAAAAATATTTCACTTAGAATTGTTTAATAATGCTGGTGCAGGCGTTTATTAGAATACCTAAGCCCAAAAATAGTTTTTTTCGTATCTATAAATATAAATATAAATGGAGTGCGATTTCAAACTTGTATGTGGCGATTTGACTTTCCATTGGCCCATTCTTTTTAAGGTAGCCGTTTGTTTCATTGTTTTGACCCTATAAGGGCTGAGATAACACGAGTTAAATTTTAGTATTCCCATTTTTATTGCATTTATTATGCTGTCAGGTTTAATGGCTATCAACTTCGGTGAAATCTACTAACAATGCATTACAATTATTTGTAAACGTTTTGGGACAATATTTATTGTAGAGTAATGGGAAAGCTAGAAGTTGTGTATTCGACGAACACAAAAATAGTATTAGCATTGACCAAAATTTGAGGGCTACTAGAGCGAACCGGATATTGAAATTTTAAAAATGTATAAATTTATTGTAATTTTTTACATCTTATTTATATTAAATGTTTGTTATAAAGTTATATATGCTTACTAAGCTTTATATTTATTCCAAATTTTTTTTGTGTATGTCAATGAATTACCAAAATATTTTTTACAATGTACTTTGATTGACTGATTTACCACCAAACATTTTTCAGAAACTAAATTGAAATTGTTTAAATGCACGTCCTGCATGATATATGAGCATTAGGACTGTAATCGCAACTAAGTTTATGTAGAAGTAATCATTTCATAATACTCAGACTTATGGTGCAGATAAATGTTGCAGACTATATGGTATGGAATAGATTTATTGAATCCCTATTTATAAAAAACACTTTGTGTAATTTCATTTTTAAATAAATTACGCATATCTCTATATCAATAAATTATAGTTATATTAATATAAATACACTATAGTATAGATGATCTGCAATTCATTGATAATTGATGTACTGATTTACTTTTCAAACATGATTGTTATATATATATATATATATATATATATATATATATACAGTTACAGTAAAAAATATGGAGACAGTTAAATCAATTTTCTTCAACTGCAGCCTGTAGCGCACATAGTGCTCTAATTTGCCTTGATTGACATTCAGGCACTCTGACATGCCTCAGTGAATTCCTTCACACCTAAGCATGTTGCATATTGCTTACAAAACAAAGTAGCTATTTTAGGTTGGGCATAAATATAGGGACACCTGCATATTGGTTCAATTTTTTTTATTATGCATTGCAAATGTACTTATAAATTGATATTTGTCTTTTCTATTAAATCTGTGTATATCACTTGTTTATCATTCTTTGCCATGCCAAAAGTCAATCTCCTTGCTATACGAAAGTTTATCTGAAATTTCACGACAAGTCAACGTTCTATTTTAAAGATTGTGGCTCGTTTTAAGCAGAACGGGACCTGTGAGAAATGACCATGAAGCGGCAGGCCATCAAAGTCCCACTTCAAAGTCTCGGAGAAATTGGGGAGGATGTCCAGGGCCAATCCAAAACTTATGTCTGTCCAACTCCACGCCCAGTGGCATGATGGTTTTAGATTGAGCATCACGACTATCCAAAGAATCTTAAAAAATATGGATACTACAGCCGTGTACAGCAAAAAAGCCTTTTTTGACACAAAAACAACGGATTGCACGACTAATGTGTTGCAAGAAAATGCAACTCCTACAACCTTGAGGACTGGGTGCTAGCTATTTTCTTTGACGAGGCAAAGATAGAGCTTCACCAGCGTTGCCAAGAGTTTGTGTGGTGACCAAGTGGAATTCAACAATGCTTCAACCTGCGTTACACGTCAAAGCCAGTCAAATTTTGTGGGAGCTCTATATAAGCCGGGGGCACCATGCTGGGCAATCGGCGACATGCGTTAACCAGGGGAGAGGCAACCTTTAAAGGGGGCTGATATACCACTATTTTGAAATAGCACCTTCCCCTGCTTGGTCAGGACAGAATTTTTCAACAGGATGGTGCCTCCGGCCATAGATTCCAGGAGACCATCGCTTACCTCCGTGACTCTGGAATCTCGGTTTTTACTGATTAGCCTGCCCAGATTCTGGATCTATACATTATTGAGCATGTTTGTCCCGAATTAAAGTCAAAGGACTCCGGACGTGGGCCTAGGAATGTAGAATAATTGTAAGATTTCTGTCATGAAGAATTTTTTAACATACCAAATGAATTTTTAGCCAAACTAGGATTCCTCCCTTCCTCAGTGTACCAAGTTGTGCGGAGCAAAGGGTTCAGTGGGAAGTTTTAAATTTGCTTTCAATTGATTTATTTGATATGAAATTGCTTATTTGAAATAAAATTTCAATTGTATTAAGTTTTCGTTTCAAAATTTTTTTGTCTGCCCAGAAACTGGGCCCTCGTAATAATTTGCCAATTTCATTTGAAAAGGCTAGCTATACTGAGTCTTGAAATATATCACGTTAAATCTTATCTCTTCAGAGCAGTTAACGCTGTTTTTGACTTTGCAGTGGTGCTTAAGCGGTTCTGAAAGTCATGTCATATCTGTAAGTTTTAAGCTTGTCTCCATAGTTTTGTCAGGAACTGTATATATATATATAATCCTCATTTATCTTTTTAACAATAATGTATGTATTTAATTTTCGTTTAAGTGATTGTCACAGCTGTTTCAATATTTACTTCATTATTAATTTAATTAAAATTAGATGATAATCTGTTATCGTAGAAGGCATTTGTATGGAAATGAAACATTTAACTTTAATACAACCTTAATATGCATATGTATACGAACTTCGTTTGAGAATTACCGCTTACCCAAGCCACACTAACTCTGTTTGGAGATTTTGTTTTCCAAGTTTAGATTGATTTTCTGTTTAGATTTATTTAACAATTAAAGTTGTCAATCAGTGTATTGGCCCCTATACACGAAAAATTACACGAGTATTTGGACAAAATACGTAACTATACCTACTTACTCGACATATTTTATAATTCACGAAATAATTTTAAAAATTTAATTTGATTTATATTTCTGAAAAACGTCTGTTTACAGTATTCGTCTTCAATCCAGTAACAGGCGGAAAATTTCAATAAATTTGTAATAATGGCTTAAACCCGGCGCTTATAAACGTATTCCAATTTTCAAAATTAAAGATAAATGTTTTCCTTCTTGATCTAGATTTACCAAATACAGTAATACACGAAATGCCTATAGTAAATATCTACACAATGAAATTTTTCATAATTCAGCAATACTGAATGCACCAATATTTCAACACATGGATGTCAATGCATGTATAAATGCATTGTTGACCACTTAATGTTGACTATAGCTTTGCTATGTAGTTAAAAGTGTGATTTATTATTCTGATTTACGGGGAATAAATTGTGTGCATACATAATTATTTCTATTTTCTTAAAGAATATCTCGTTATTCGTTAAAAGGTCAAATCAAACGACGCGATTTATCATTTGAACTATTGGAACTATTTTCTAATATCATTTCTAGTAGCTGACAATTGTTTACGTTGTCTAAAGACTAACTGAAGCCAGCATTTGTTTGTATTGCATAAGTTGTAGCGAAGGGAACTAGGGAAATTTTTGAGCAGCGATTGACGGTATACAGACAATATCATTTTTTTGTTATCGCCCCACATTTCCTCGACACGAGCTTTTGCAGAAGTTCTCATTATTACAGCTGCTCATGATAAATATCTACAAATGTCGCATTTTATCTCTTGATCAACTGAATATTCCACAAAATTGAACATGAAATGACTAATTTATTCCTGCTCTTCATGAAGTACTTTTTAAGGAAATGGATGTTGGGTTTATTCTTTTGAGATTATACACAGATACGTTGATAAAATAATTTCATTTACTAATGTAAATAAGGCAAGTATTAATTACACACATGAACACTATTAGGTGTGATACTTTTATCTTCCCCCCCCCCCCCCCCCCCCCTC
>CABFPE010000423.1:198097-220864 GCA_900660155.1 Hofstenia miamia | reverse complement strand
CCCCCCCCCCCCCCCCTCCTCCTCTTCCTCTTTGGAATAACTGAGATTCTTAGAGATCAATAATGTATCTCAGAAGTTTAAAATTGAAAAAACCTTAGTACAGAATACCCTCACCTATTCGAGGGTTAAGCTTTTATCCCTAACGCATAGAAATGAATTTCCGGAACAATAATACACCATGGGTCAATATGCTATGCGGTGTTACTGTCCTCCTGTATTTACATTTCCTTTTGATTAAAATATTGTTGCAATAAAAAATTAAAATGTTTACATTATCATTACTATACATAACTGTATGCAATATTACTATATTATTACTTTATTAATGAGTAAGAGTGGCTTTAGAAAGTGTTTGGGAAGCATTTAGTACCGTATATAATCTCATGCATTGCCGCTTAAAAACTGCATCCAATATTCACGGGCTTACGCTATTCGCGGGGCATTAAAGGGCGTTTCTAAGAAATCAATTCAAAAATTCAAATAATATAGCTGAGAGAAATCTCTCAAATATGTCTATATTATTCGAAATATATTGAAATTTCACTGTGGGTCTAAATTGAAAAATTTAGAAAAAGGGATTTCGCTGCATTTTAATATATAAGTATACAGCATTGAATTAAATGTTGGGATCATGATTCAAGATCTAAGCACTTTGACAGAGGGAAATTGTAATTATAATTCCAACACTAATTTCATCCAGCTTACTGGAGCTGCAATCACAATATCGGACACTTTGATTTTACAGCCTACTCATTTTTCCCCTCAATTAGAAATTGAATTTCCTGTCAGAATTTAAATTTTTTGTTTTTAGATACATTCTATTTATTTCAATTTCACCATTGATGGGATAAGTTTTTTATAAGTGTCATTTTAAAACAATAGAGTCAAGAACAAACGGGATGGATCCCCTTGTCCATTTTCCATGTGCAGGGATTCAAAGAATATTTCTGGTCGACATCATAAATAAACCAAAATTTTATTCCTAGCTTATCTAATTTTGTACTGATATATTGCAGAAAATATTGGGTCCACTGTTGTATGCTGCCCAAACAAAATGAATCACCGCATCTTGTCATTGCTGATTGCCATATCTCTTGAATTACTTGAAACTTACTAGTTTGTCTTCCTTGTATGCTAGTAATGTTTTATTGAAACGGATATAACGCAAGATATTCTTGAATTGGGATTGACTTATTGTCTATTTGAAAATGATTTTCCCAAATTGTTGATTTCAGAATGCAGAAATGGCTGATTCTTTTATTCAAGAACGTCTTCGATATTATTAAGTTCAAAAACGATAAACAAATATTTTCTTGAGACTTCAAATTCTTTTCTTTGTTCAGCTTCAGCACGTGCAAACTCAAGAATCCGAATAATTTTGTCATGGCCATATCTGTTTAGAATGAAATTAGTAGCGCGTCATTTATAACGTATTGTGTTTCTCATCAGTAATCTTCCTATTACTCATGCTAACCAACTTTTACTTTCCGTCCAATTGTTCCTTGTTCACGAGTTTCTTGAAGGTTTTCTCTTTTAGTAGATGAACTTCATTGTCCTTGATTTCTTCATCATTGCTTGCTGAAGGGGGTGATTCGTATAACAAATCCCTTGCCGTACTATCGTCACTTCGGCTTTCGTCCGAATCAATACTTGATAACTGTTAGTAATCCACTGCGATAGCCGCCCTGCGTCTTGACGAGAAGCCATTCTGACAGAGTATGAAATCTGTTGATTTTTTAGTATACCTAATTACGTACATTATGGAATTACAGTGAATGGTGAGTCAGTTAGGATTTTTAATGCCTGGCTATTGTGTGTGGAGCAGAACTGTATGTTCCATTGCGAGCCTGAAGAACGATGTAAACTAAGAATGGCATGAAAATTATAAAATATTCCTCTATCTGTTAGTCTTGCCTGAAGCCTTTTTTATATTCCGTTTTCATTTCTATTTTTATACCATTTTTCAATGCATTCCAACTATTTTCCCTTTGTGTATATTTATATGCTGAGAAAACTTTTATAAATACATGTTCGGTTTTTAATATTGTGTTATAGAAAAGCGTTCTCTTTGGTTTATTCGCTTATTTCTTCTTGAAATATCATTTATAGAAGGAAAATGATGGGTTTCGCCATTTTTTCGATTTTGTGTATGCAAATCTTTATCTCATTATTTCTTAGAAAGTTGCAAATATTGTTTGTCGTATTTGTTTGCTCGTTTCATTAATTTATTTGTTTACATTTCTCGCAATCAATTTTTAGACATGGTCCCTCAATGTGCAAATGGCCGTTTCAAAGAAAGGTTAAAAGCTGCAATAGCTTTTTGCTATGCCACAGTCGGATTGATGTTTGCAGCCATTGCCGTTGTTCTCAATCATGACCGTGTCCCGGCTCAGCCACCTCTGCCTGATCTTTTTTTCATAGTGTTTCCTTTAATTCCTGAAGCCTTTTTCTATACCGAAATCATTGGACTGGCTTTATTAGGCATTTGGACAATATTAGTCATTGTACACGTTCACAGGTATGGATTTTTTAAAGTACGTTTTCGATACCAATTTAAGAAAGGCTTAATAGGAATTTAACATGGTATTTCCAAATCAAAGCATTTCCCATTTTGCAAGATAAGTTAACTTTGTTGTGATTGTTTTACCGGTCATTTTCTGTATAATTGAAATATTACTCTAAATTCAAACCATGTGATTATTCAAATGTATTCAATGAATGTTTATTTTGATGTTTCAGCATGTTCTTTGACGTATAGTATTTACTTCTACTTCAAACAGAACTCAATAATTACTTAAACAATAACAGAGCGAGAATCAAACAGAAAGTCTTTTTGTTCGGCGCCCTGTACGAGGCTAATAAACGTTTCACATATTAGCATACATATATTTTGTATTACAATAGTGATTAGTAATTTGTTAATGAATTTCAAAATATCGAACTTTCATACCAAATATCTACTCTTTTTGTTGTCATATTTAATTGATATGTTTGTAATTCTATATTATAAATTTTTTATATTTTGCAATGAAAAATCTTTTTATAAGTGATATTTCTGATATCTGCAGTTCAGCACGAATCATTCAATACAAATGGGTTTGACATTGGTTTTGAAATTAGCGATATTTTCCAAGTGTCAATTTATAAATTTTGTAAAATACCCATCTACTAAAATGTAGTACGTAGCCAGCTATCCCTATTAACGTATGCTACTAATTCTTGAGGGTACAATTCGAAAGTAACTTTTACTGTTTATACCAGGGTTGGTGAAAAAAACATGTAGATGTTAAGTGTGTTGTAGACGGTGTTTTAAGTGCTTTTTCAAAAACTTTTTTGGCGTTTTGACTATTATAAAATAGAGTTTGTTCTTTTATAATTACTATTAAATGTTTTCTATGTTTTATTTGCATTATGGGCCTTTCTCTTGATTCCTTTTTAGTAATAATGCGAAATTAAGAAAATTTAATACGTAACCTAATTAATACGTACATAATTTGCATATTAATTGTCCTTTCGCAAAATAGTCACCGGCAGTATATTTCTGACATGTCAAAATATTTCCACACAAGATTTGACGTTGATCAGGTGTACCGTTTCCTAGATCTTAGGGAGCCAAATCGCCCCCAGTAATAACTGCTACGAAAAATCTCAGGTAAAATAGGGTTTCGATGGGCTCAAGTTAACAATTCTTTTTTCACATTGCTGGTTTCTACAGATAGTAGGACTTAGTGTGATTATTTTATGAAGAAATGTCATCCGTGCTGACAAATTTTCTTATCGGTATCTTTGTGTCAATGAAAACTTTACTGCAAATATACTTAGTACTATTTGTTCGCAGCAATTTTTCCAAAAAATTTATAAAAGATGTGCACTGCTTATAATTTTTATCATGAAGTTTGTGAATATTTTTATAGGCTTACAATTTAGTGCTAAATTATTAGAGTTCAGCAAATGAACAGCGTCGCTTAGAAAATAGTCCAAATGTTTATTAAGATTGTTATAGTTTCCCATCTGTTCATTTATATATGTTCTTAAATTTAGTAGAATTTCCTTAATAACCCAGTTAATTCGTTAAATGTCTAAATGTCATAAAACAGTGATTATAATTTCATCGCCAACGCTGGTCTATCATTTTTTGTTAATTTTGAATAATTTCATTTGAAGATTGTATTTTTTTCACTTGATTCAAACCATAATGTAAATGTTAAATCTAACAATTTTAGTTAAAACCAGATTATTTGATTAAAGTATGTTTTAATATTCAATGCCAAAAATTAGGTCAAATTCTATTGCATAATGATTTCTATAGCTTTCCAGAAAACTGTCAAAACGATGTTTATTTTATCACTTTAACGCTATTCAAGCAAAAAAAAATTGCATCATTGTTATGAGCTGAAGCTCAAACTTTTAGAACTTTCATCAGTTTTATATGTATGATACTAACTGAATTAGTTTTTTTCTGTTCTTGTGTGCAATTTATCCGTCATCACATTCGAATTTTTATTTCATATACTAAACTTTGTCCCAGTTAATAAGTAAAGTTTTATATCAATAATTGCGGTTTTATTATAGCGTAAATACCATGGTTTTGGCTCGAATTAGATAGTTTAGGATCTTGTGCATATTATAAAAAAATGAAAATCAAAACTTGAAATTATACTCGTGTTTATATAATACTACCTCATTTTCCTAAAAAACCGGTTTACTTATTAACTGGGACAGAGTTTAATAAGATTACAATTATGATATTTGTAGATTATTTTGGGAATTCTGAATTTGTAAGTTTTACATCTAGGATTTAGTGATGTAATTTTTAGTTCTGGCGAAATATTTACATTTTTTACTGTACTTGTTGTTAAGCACTGATAATTAGTGGAGTTCATCAATATTTGTCCTTCATATTCTAATCGATTCTTCGCTTTGATTGTCTGAGTTGTCATCGCATTTGAATGTAAGTTAAAGCCTTTCTATTAACAAATTAGCAACCTTGAAATTGTTGAGAACTCTTGCCAACACATCAAGCAATCTCTCCAGTCCTTTTTGCTTGAAATTAGTGTTTATTACAAGATTTCATAGTTGAACTGAATTGTTTCAAAAATAGAGAAACTTTTTGTTTGTTAATGCTTTCAAATGCCTTTTTTCCTATTGAACAATAAAATGATGAAGTAGGCTAAAAATGTAAAAAGTGTTGCCACACTTTTGAGCACATTCTCCAAATGCAAATTTTAACTCAAAGCTTGCTGCAAGAAAGTCTACGCTTTGTACATTACTTATCGTATTCTGTAAAGATAAACAATAATGATTTGTATTAAATCCAAATATAATTTTGTCTTGAATATTTCACGCAACTCAATGCCAATTATTTCATTAAAACTAATGTGTTGCAATGCTTTTGAACGGAACTGATATGCGCTATTGTTTAATTCATTTCTACGTGCATCCTTTTTATAGTGTAGTGCTCGAACGTGCAACTGTCAAAGATAGTTATTCTAATATATTAAATCTAATATTCAATCTCTTCACCGCTTGTCAAATTACACAGGCAGAATGAATTCATACATGTAATCGCCATGTAGAAATCAAATTTGCAGTCCGATTTTAGCAAATCATTATAATGTTCACTTAGGAACAGGTCATTTGAAAAGCTCCAACTGGATCATATGCATCGATGTGAGCGTTGATGTGCTGCTCTCGACATTTGAGCAACACTACAAGTATCATCAAATTCTAAGTTTTAGTAGCGTAATTTTCGCTTTACAGCAGAGTTGGAATTGGACCAATTTTTTTAAGCCCAGCCTAATACAGCTTTTAGGCCCAAGCAAAACCCATTTTTTCTTTTACGCGACAGATAGAGTCTTATGCCTTATAGAAACTCATAAGCACTACACTATGAATTTGATTAGATAATGTGCATAATGTATTGATTAATATGTACATATCCATTTTAGTCTGTCAACAATGCTAAATCAATGGTGTTGAAATTCTCACCATGATTCAATAGACGTTTCATTACCTCACATTTCATAAACCCTTTCCATCAAATTAGCTATCTTTATACAATTATCCTTTTTTTATTATTTAGAGAACATATTAGTTCTATTATATTCAATTGCTAAAATTCTCTGCTAACTTACATCAGCACAAGAGAGAGTTTTTTCAGAAACGCTTTTTGCTTGTAGCAATTAAGTTGTTAGAAGTAGTGCACCATTCAACGATGCAGAGCTGATTAAAATTAAAGATAATATTTTTCTATCATTTGTAAGGGTAAAGGGGGTGCCACACGATTAGTCTTTTGACTATAGTCAAAAAACTTTTTTGATTATAGTCAAAAGACTAACCGTGTGGCACCCCCAAAACGTGACTTTTGCGGTTTACGATTATTCAAATTTTGAAATAGAAATTTTTCTATTTGAAAATGACTATTAGTCAAAAGACTAACCGTTTGGCACCCCCGAATAGGCAACTTATTGTAATTTTGAAAGAAAATGGGAATTTTGATTTTAAATAACTTTGTACTTTCTTCTTAAATGTCATTAATAAATAAATAGCGCATTCTTCAATTAATTTCATTGGCAACAGGTGTTTCATAAAGGTTATTTGAAAAAGTAAATCGTTTAAATTAACTTGAGTAAGTCATGGCATCATTGCCACCGTTTTTCGTTTCAGCATCTGTTGAATGAATGCAATATAAATGGTAATCAATTTCTTCGGAAGTCCTGTTCCAAAGGCTGATTTGATAACATAATTATGATGTAAAACTTACTTTACAGATTGCAACGTGCAAATTGGGTTAAATGTTTACATAGTTTTCTAGCAGCACTTGTTTATGAATGGTCAATGAATTATTCAATTTTCTTTGGTGTGGGCTATGCCCTCAAAATGTTTTTAGTCACCTACATTTAATATGTAATTATAGCAATTCCACTTAGTAATACTTATAGATTCCATGCATATGCAATGAAATTTGCGCAGAAACCTATTTTTGACTATTAGTCAAAATATTTGAATATTAGTCAAAATAGTTTACTAATAGGCAAAGTAATACAAAACCACAATTTCGACTATAGTCAAAAGACTAATCGTGTGTGGCACCCCCTTAAAGTCTTAATGTGAATTGTTTTCATGTATTTCAAATTCCAGTTAAAACATTATAGGCCCAAACCGGCCCAAATTGCTATGTCGAAAATCCTGCCTAGGACCGATCTAAGTTTTAGTTTAAGCCCAATTACAACTCTGCTTTATAGTTTGCTAAAACCACTTTCCAGTAGTATCATCATTGTAAAGCAAGCATTTAATTCATCAAACGCAGTGTCTGTGATCAAGCCTGTATCTGTCAATGTTGTTAGTGATTTTAATGTAACTATATAAGAATAAAAAAGAATACATGTATATTAGGATGTTATCATACAAAGTTGGTTTAACCAAAAAATATTAAAACATTAAGATTATATTTGGAGGTGGTCAGGAAAACCATTTACAGAAAAGAAATGATCTGCCTTTGTAGGATATTCGTTAGCATGATCCAAGAAGAGTGACTTCATACATAAGATTTATATCAAAATGCTCTAAAGTGATTCAATAAAACAAATTGGCAATTCTGGAAAGATTGAAAGTAAGAGTAGAAGATGTAGTGGCGCACACTGAGGAAGAAAATTTTAGATATTGAAAGATGCTAAAGTCGTAGCAATTTGCTAAAATCTGCTGATTGCCGATTGGAATTCTTCACAACCGGTTGTAATGTTGTGAACATGTAGTAAACTTTGAAATTGCATTTTGAATGGGGTGAACAATTAGTTTCACTGCCGCTGTATTTCGATTACTTATTTATAAATCTTCGTGTTACAAGGATTTAAGTAATTAATTTAAAAAAGCACACAATTGTGAAATCTTAAGACTTTGATTGATGGCAAATCAATTAGCGTCGTCTTGCGTTTACTTGCGCTGAATATATATTTTACTCTTTCCCTAAATTTTTTGTTTATTTGTAGATTTAGAGTCAGGAATTGTGTTGGCTAGAATGAGGAAGACAGTAACTCCATTTGAAAGGGATTCTCAAGAAACATTGATAATTTTAAAGCCATAATGGTTCCATCCTTCAAAAGTCATTTTGAATTACGAATGAAAGCCTTTGAATTCTTGGATGCTCTAATTTTAATGATTTAATCCTATTTTTATTTTATTTCCAATGCATTTTAATATTTTTTGCTTTCGCTTCTTAAGAAAAGTGGTAATTGTACAAACTCTAAAAAAGTTCATTGTTATGATATTCCACGATGTTATGTAAATGTGACATGAAGCTACTCTAACAATGATCGCAAAGCTTTAATTACATATGTATTAATTGCATCAAGGACTGTTTGTCAAAATATAATCACAAATAATATTTTGTCGACCTACAACTTTTGTTGCTTTTGTTTGACGGCACGATCTAATCTTTAATGTCTAGGAATCTACACTAAAAGTTGTTTGTTGATGTTTAAATTGATGTGGATCATTTGAATTCGTTCTACTTTTAAAAAATAACATGCGTTCATAAACATATTGGGGAACTCATGAGTTGATTGCCTTCAATTTTTCAAATTCAAATTGAAGCGATTCAATTTAAAATATGAACGCGATAAGTACTTACTAAGCATGAATTGATTTGATTTATTTGCGGATGCTATTTACATAAAATCACGTTGAATGCGTTGTTATGCGAACATTTTGAATCAGTATTTTGCATGATTAATTCTTATGTAGCGTACCGTTGCAATTTTTTTTCAAATTTTCATCAGGGTACCACTTGATTACTGACGAAGTTGTGCAATCGTGGACGTGTTTGCGATTTTAGATTTGATTTGGTCAGTGTATTTGCGTATTTATCTCATTTAGCTGATATATGAAATTATATCTGTACTTTATTATATTTTGGAATAGAGCCCAATTTTTGTAATAAACAGAAATAATATGCATTCGTAACACTCCATCTCTCTAATATCTCTAATACAATGATTATGTGATAAAGGACAATATTTAGTCGGTTATGCAAGAGACGTTTAAAGTAAATAATTATTGTTCCATATACTTCATATTCGTGACTTTTTTTTGCTAAGAAATATGGGCTGTTTTATTTTTAACTAGGTTTTGTTAAAATTTGCCCGTTTAATCATTAGCAGGCCTGCATGTGGGCTCAAAAGTAGAGATGTGATTTAGGAAAACGGCCATTAAGATGAATAGCAATTTTTCAAGAGCTCAGCGTAAAAAAGGGTTTTTCGAATAATGTACAATACTAGTCTTTCAGCTGCTACCACGTCTGCAACTGTGAATTACTAACCCATGAGGCCATTCTTATTTCGATATGACTTTACGTAATCAAAATTTCACAAGATGAAATCATCTTGGATAGGTCGATTAGGTTTTAAATTTTCCCAACCATTTGATTTTGAATTTCCAATTAGCTTGCAACCGATAGAAATTCTATCAATACATAATTTCCGTATATTTTGGTCAGTTGTTCAGCACGATCCACATAAATTGTTAACCCTCACATTAATTATAGGCTGTTGTGGCATTCTCTAAAGACTAGCTGAGAAAGTGTATAAGTCAATTCAGCAGTGCCGTTTAAGCCAATTAATGACCCTGCACATGCTTCAATATCAAAGAATGGCGATGTCATTCTAATATTTTACACTTGATATATTGAATTTCTGAATTGCAAAGCCAGGCACTTGGGTTCCCGTGCAAGTAACCAGGTCTGATCATTGGCAACAAAATTCTTGAAATTATTGAAAATTTTGTTATAATTGTAGTTTTTTCATTTTTGCCAAAATTAGAAAATTTGAGTTAGCAAAGATTTTATTTCGTCACATTATTAGTGTATGGTCTTGTTAGAAATTTTAGCCTCTAACTAATTCGCGTTAGCCTGCAAAAACAGCTGTGTATAATGATGAAGTGAAAGATTTCTTCATTGATTAGAATGTTGTATGCATGCCAACTTTAAAAATCAAGGAAATCCGAATTTATGGTGCAAATAATTTGAGAAACGGGTACTATTTTGCAGTAAAAAATCTTGTCGTTTTTTGAATGAAATTCCAAAGATGTAATAAGTTTCATTGGTGTTTTTATTCTCCAATGTTGGTTTACTCAGCGTCAATGGAGGTGCGACAACATTTATGGACTGCGTTTATACGAATTTTACTGTATATATTTTATGTCGTCTACTTCAAGGTAGATAATTGACTTACAACTTGATGCACGCATTTACATTGAATTGCATCTCTGTCTGTATGTTTATTTCAATTAGTCGTTTAAATGTTCTTCAGTAGAATTCAACAGCCATTCACTGTATTTTGTAAATATTTGCAATAGGACAAGGAGACAAGTAATTGTGTCAATAAATTTATGCCACTAGCATAGGCCCCTGCGAGGGCGAGGGCTCGCGAGCTTTGTGCAAGCTCGGGCTCGTCTCGCACTTTTAAAAACAATCATCCGAGCCCAGCCGAGCCTTGAATTTCCAAGAAAACACTTGTAAAATATATTAACTGTTGACTTACTGTAGCAGCATTCATTTCGATTACAAACAAGAGACATTTAGATCTAGCATCTAGCTATATCTCATCTAGCCCTGTGTACAGAGTTGTCCATATTTATAATCCTATATAGGAATCCTATTAATATATATATATATATATATATATATATATATATATATATATCGGACGCTCTCTCTCAAAACCCGGCATTTATATGTGACGTTCTGTCTAATGAACATTTATATGTGGCGCTCTGTCTCAAGAGGGCGCTCTGTCTATATACAAATATTTATATGGGGCGCTCTGTCATTTTGCAATTTTCATGTGGGAAAATGTTGTTTTATAAAAGTCTAATATAACCATCCTAATTTTATCAAATATAGACCAATTCATATCAAATGGATGGTGCTTTCACATTTTCTGTAATAGGCCTGACATGATCCTGAATGTGATTTCTTATCGGAATTTTCGAGCCACATTTGTCTTATTAAGGTCTACTATTATATGTTTGTTATGCTGCGTCTTTTCTAAGTAGTGTGCGTAATCGTATCTTTAATTTTGAGTGGGTCAGTTTCAAAAAAAATTCAAAAATTTGCATTTTCTGGTCAAGTAGTTCGTGTTTAGAAGGTCATAGCTCAGTAAGTTTTGATTCGATTTCCAAAGTTATAAATTTTGCAAAATTTCGAAAAATATTTGTCCATAGCGCAATAACTACATTAGATATCTTTTCCGGAGTTGTTTTATTCGATTCTTCCTCAAATGTTAATTGAGAGGTCTCCTAAAAGCTAAGTGCTATAGTAAACAGTTCCTGCTATAGTAGAGTAAATACCTATACAGGCATTGGCCTCCTCATTTAAAGGTTTTACTTAAAATTTCCTGCCCATCATATAGTAGACCATGGTCTGAAAAGTACTAATTCCTACAATTTGGTATCAGAGATATCCTAGAACGACCAATAATCCTCAAACAAATCTCGAAATTTAACCTAAAAACACAAAAAATGATATAAATGGTTTTTCCATTTTTTAAAAAAATATTACTAATCCATGAACAAAAATAAAAAAATCCAAATGAACACAATAATTATAATAAAATATCCACACTAATCATATAAAATGAATAGATCGATTACATTTGCAATACATCAAATTTGGGCGCTCTGTCTCCTTAGAAATATATATGTAAATGATTTATTTATAGGAAATTCCTATTTATGAATCCTATTAATATAAATAAAATAAATACCATTTCACTGCATGCAGGGGCTCCTACGTCGGTGGGTGTCCGGCTGGGAGATATATTTGGTATATTGTATGATGTATACGCATTATTGTATGGTATACACATTTTAATGGTATATTGTAAGGTTTATTTAATCAAAATTGAATGACATCACACTAATTTATTAATTTTCCAAAACTAACGTTTTTCCGTATATTTATTCGTTATAATTTCTTTGTATTTTTATTCAATAGTTTTTACTGATACTATTTTCCTTTTACAATACAACCAGCAAGTGGATATATATATATATATATATATAATTATGGCTTGGCTCGGGCTCTCGAGCTTTAGCCTAAGGCTCGGCTCATGCCAGAAATACTGGGCCTACACTAGCATTTTTGCCCAACCCTGTGCCCATTCTTTCACCTACCTACATTCTACTGTCAATGTTGGAATTCAATATATTGGCTTACTAAGCTGGAATTTCTTACAATTACAACTCTATTGTGACACTTTCGCAATAAATTTCCTTTATATCAGATTGTTTTGATTTCTTTAGACATTTGTTAAAATTTGCCTGTCAACCAAGTGTTCCTTTCATTTATTAAATAATTTCTCAGTATTTAATTGAATGTTATTGTTGTTCTTTTAGATGGATCTTGCTTCGCAGATTTTTAGTTATCATTGGAACCTTGTATGCATTACGTGGCTTGTGTTTGTGTATAACTACTCTTCCAACTCCTAACACATTGAAAGTCTGTGCTCCAAAGGTAATAATTTTCTTTCTAATTTAACTATTTTTCTTAATATATTTTTGCAAAAGGGATTACAGTTGAACTGAAGTACTGCGTAAGCCCGTTTTGCCTCACAATTTGTTGCATATTGCTGGATTTAACGCAATATTGCATTTAAGAAAAAATATATACTACTCCATAATGGAGTAAATGACCCAAAATGTATAGCTGTGATAAAAAAATCGGAATTATAAATTTTTCATTGATTTTTGTTTTTATCCATAACCTTGAGAAAAAATTATTTAACTACTAAAATACCTGAGTTCAATTGAGCATATTTTAGTATTTTGAACTAAGAAACACCTACACAATTTTGGATTCTTTAACAAAATCACTTCCTAGAAGTTTGAGAGCTTTCCTCAGATCTCTAGCTGTTCCTAACAGTGCTGCCTTCTGTATCTCCGCCCTAGCTATCTGTACCACCGGTAATCCTAACTCCTCCAAGTATCTTTTATGTATCTTGCTTACTGGTCCTTATTGCTCTAACTACTACCGCGATTAGTTCAACTTTCTTTAGCTTCTACAAACTATTTCTTCTGCCAACTCCCTGTACTTCTCTATCTTATCTTTCTCCTTGCTTTCTACACGTCTGTTATTTTGTATTGCTATGTATATCACTGTTCCCATTCTTTCCTCTTGATCTACCACTACTATGTCTGGCTTCCGTCCTTCTATCACCCTGATGGTCTGTATGTTGTAGTCCCACACTATATCTTAACCTTCTCATTCTTTGATGCCCTGTGGCTTATGCTCATGCCACTTATCTACTGCTTCTAACCCACGCTGTCTACTTAAACTCCAATGTACCATTCGTACATCAGCATCTCAACACTGGTATATTTTCTTATCTGTCAAATTGTCGTTGTTCATTAGTTTGTGTGGATTCTATACTGCCAACTTTCGAGTGAAATCTCCCTATTGCGGATTCCGCTTGTTGTCCGGAGATTCTTGCACCCTGTGACCATCTCGTGGACTGAGGACCTTTGCTTTTTCATGACTTGACATCAGTGCATATTGCTGTTTGATTTTATAATCACATTGTCATAGGAAGTTGCCAATCTTCTGTCCTCTCATTCTTATCCAGATGAATTAAGTTCTTATATGGATAATCAACGTTGTTTTCGGAATTTTAAGGTTGAAATACTGTAGTTTACTTTCTAAGTTTTCCGCTTTAGCTAAATTTGTACAATTGCAATTTTATTGCTATACTAATTGACTAAAATGAATATTTATAATTTTTCATTTTATACTTTTCCCAATATTTGCATCGCTGGCATCTCACATTTTAAGCCCATTTTTTGTATATAATTTACGAACGCCAATATGATTTTCTAATGTTTATTACCAAGACTCACAATATAACAGCAGGAGTAATTTTTTGTATCAACTTGCTGAACATCTCAAAGTGTCCAACCCAAATTACAAGATCGTGTGTAGAATTTTTTAAACAGTGTAGGGGCTGCAACCATTTACTGAAAAATATTTATATTCAAAATGTTTTGTTTAGAAACTTTTCAATTTATAGAAAAAGTTAACCTTAATTACATTTACCACTGGCCTCAAAACGAGAATAGGAAGTGGCCAGCTTTAACTCTCTAAAAGTGCCTTTGGCTACTATTATTTATACTTATTTTGAGGTTTTAATTTAATAGGAAGTAATTTGTATTTATGTGGTGCAGAATATTGGTAGATATTCATCCATAATAAATTTTTTTCATAAATTCAATGATTGAGAGCTAATTTGTTTAGTTAGACACTTGGAATGACCGGGTCAATCGCATTGCGCAGATGGTGGCAGCAATGGGCATGTCAATGAATGGCATCAATTTCTGCGGTGATTTAATTTTCAGTGGTCACACCATTGTTCTAACTATGCTGTATCTCTTTATCTCAGAATGTAAGTCTCTCTTCTCATGCAAAGACCTTTTCCAGGTTTTTAAGTCATTCTCATTTAGCAGTTTTTTTCTATTACAGGCTTAAAAGATTTGCATAACTTTACTTTAAGAAGTACTTTTTTAAGTAGTCATATGCTGTAGTGAAATATTTCATTCTTGTTTCTGCTACAGATCATATACACTATTACACGTGCAATGCAGTTACATGCGAATTTTTCCAAAGAAATTTAGAAATCAGAACTAAAATTTCCATTGTGTATATTTTTAAGCGCTAAAATAGTGGATTACACATTCACGGAGACAAATTGATTAAAGTGCAATGTTCAAAGTGTGTAGGAACTGTATAAATTGTTCTATTGATCCTTTCCTCTTTTTTCGGAAGCTTTTGAAGCTATGAATTATATACTTTTGCTTTGAGATAACACCACAACCACTCGGATCGGGGCTGTGTGAATGCCATTAGGTATTGAAGAGTGAACTGATTACGCTATCAGTTTCAAAATGATGCTTCAGTAAGTCGGGAGTTTGGTTTAATGTGTGTGAGACGTAGCTCCATCTTGTTGATCTCTAAACGCGATTGGGTTGCAATAATCGAAAAACATGATTTTTGAGCATTTCAAAATATTTCAATTAGTATCCACCAAGTATAACTTCATTTATTTTTATACACATCATCTTCCAACTCAACATCGTGAATTATTTACAAAATGAGTTAATATTTAGTTTTGTCAATAGTGCGTGATAAGTAGGGCTTTGATAAAATTGCGTTTTCCATTCCGTAATATTTCGCGAATTTTTGGTAATCTTTTACGCAATTTTAACACATTTTCAACAAATGTATATTTTTGAAATAATTATTCTAAAAAAGTGCCTTAATAATTAACTAGTGGTATTTCTTGGAAACGTGTCACACAGTGTTTCACTTTACAATACTGTAGTGCTCAACCTTGTTGTTATGCACTTGTTTAATCGAGGTTATTTATTTCTTGGAAAATTCTAGACATCCTGTTGTAACTCGTTGGGAAGCTGGATCCCTAATAGAGAGTGAAATCGGGTATACGATTAAACCTATCCGATTTCGGGTATTCAATTGGTCGGTTCGAGTCAGACTTGTCAACGAGGCGAGCTCTTAACGAGCCAAGCCGAGCTTGAGCAGAGTATTGGATATACAACAAGCCCAAAACGAGCCGTTTTTAAGCAAACCAAGTTTATAATGTTAATTTGATTATGCAGATTTTTCTTATTTTTTCATTCAATATTCGTTACTTTTAATCTTATTTTAGAAATGTTTATTAAATAATAGGAAGAGAAATGGAAAAAATTCTGAGAACACAATATTTTGAAAAAAAATATCGAGCTGAAACGAGCCTCATTGAAAGATTTTATGTTTTGAGTCGAGCCGGACTTACTCAAAATTTAAACGAGCTGAGCCGAGCTTAGAAATTACGGCTCGTTGACAAGTCTGGTTCCAGTACTGACAACAAAGATTAGATTGTTAGATTGTATTGATTAAGACGTACTGGTAATAATCATCACTTTATTTGAAGTGTATCCATTAATATAAGTACTTTCAAGAATTTTATCTGCCTGGCTTGTTAGAAAATTACTGTTTTTCACCGTTTGATTGAAGAGAGACCCAGGTTGTTAAAGAATATCTATATTTCGGGTTGGGTTCGAGTCCATACTTAAGCCATACTGTCACTCTCTAATCCACTGTATATTGTACTATGCACAAAACTTTGAAATAATTTGTTAAAACTTAAAAAGTCTCGGTTGTGACAGGCTGCAATCTTGTAGACAAATCAGGAACTGGTGAATGAAAAAGAGCCTTTACTCAAATGTCAACTAACATTTGTTGCTCCAAATTTTCTTACAGCATCAATTGAAAAACTCCAAGAGCTTCAAACACTTAGAAATACAACTGTTTTTCATGTGAAGCAATTGGCAAAGTGATACTGGAATGGAACCGTACATTACAAGATTAGACAAAATTTTATCTAAGAATCTAGATTTCAATATTGTGAAGATTACCTTTTTCTAAATGAAAGCATTTTTCTACCTGCGACCATCCCAGAAAGAACATTAGAGGCCAAAATCCTTTTGTTAGTATCGATTCTTTCGTGACATCGTTACAAAGTTTATCAGTGCTTCATTTAGAATGTCATATGATAATTTCATGAAATAATGTCTTGTAATTGTTGAAAAATTAAAAAATATTGTCATTAATACTTTGTTTTTTACGCAATTTTAATGCATTTTTGAACTATTTTTATTCGTAGTTTGCATTGATTGTGTATGCAATTTTGTCCTAGACACATTTTTTGGATATCCAAAACTTGGGTGTAAGAATATTAGCTTTTCAAGACCCTAAATACGCTTATTACAGTGTGTATTCTTTCAGTCCTTGATTTGTGTAATATTTTAATCGTATTGATAGTATTATAAACTATTAAAAATTAATGAATAGATAAAATAATCCGTTTTTAGATACTCCTGGTCATATGAGAATGTTCAAAAACGCATTGTTTTGGGCTTCGTGTGTCGGCGTTTTTCTTGTGCTTATCGCCAGAGAGCACTATACTGTCGACGTAATAATTGCCTACTATATCACAAGTAGATTATTCTGGAAATATCACACAATCGCCTCTGTAAACGCAGTTCGCGTCTCTTCAAAAGCTAATGCTCTTTCAAGGTTGGTCATTTTTGCAAATTATTTTAACTAAATACCATTGGACCATAATATTTTGTAGATTTTTAAAAATGTGAAAAGCCTAGTTTTGCCATTATTAATGCAAAAAGCGGACATTTTGTATTAATAAGTACAAGAAGTTGTCTCTCATGCAAATAAGTTCTTTATTTGGGATGGATTTAATGTTTTGTCACCAACTTAAAAGAAGTTCTAGCAAATTAATCTTGCAAATATTAAAAGCTCCATTACTGAGCTCAAAAATTTAGCTTCACAAGTATTTTAATTTTGTTAAAATGAAATTAAGAAATAAACAGATTTTGTAAAAAATTTTGATTGTGTTC
The DNA here is from genome assembly GCA_900660155.1 of Hofstenia miamia. NCBI lineage: Eukaryota > Metazoa > Xenacoelomorpha > Acoela > Hofsteniidae > Hofstenia > Hofstenia miamia. The sequence goes on along the minus strand of CABFPE010000423.1, from coordinate 203,407 downwards.
TCTTAAAACGTAGTTCATAAAAATGATATTTTAAAAATAGTTCTTATTGAAAAATTTCGATTGTATTGTAATGATTGGAAAATGCAAATTATTTAAATTTTTGCTTTCACATCAATCTTTTAAATATGCACAAAATTTATATATAAATGTATTTTTGTTGTAGAAAAACGTCCGGCAACGTTCTAATATAATATTTTATGAATAAACATGGAGACTTTTCACAGTAATTTCAATGTGAATACTCGTAAGAGTGTATTAGCTTTATTATTTGTTATAATCAAATTATTGCAATTTCTTTTTATTTTCTAAAATTTACTGTAATTTCAATATGGAGTATTCGAATTTTTCCAAATTTAGCAAATATCGATTGTTAACGCACCAATTTTTTAATATGTGAAATTCACGAATCTGTAAATCACAAATTTGAATAACTTAACTTAAATTAATCGTTCTAATTCGCAAGAACACAGCATGCCGTTCTATACATAAATATACTACCAAGTTAATTTAGTTATTTGTAATTCCGTATTGCTATAATATCATTTTTAGGTCAATATTTCACCCGATCGTTTCATATTTTGAGTCGGATGTTGATTCAGTGATAGTAAACGACATCGAGTGGCCTTTCCCATTCTATTTTAGGGTCTCTGGAATTTCATACTCAGCATTGCGCTCAATTCCATGAACGCACTTAATCGAATGATGTGCCTCTGCTCCAATACTTATTGTAAACTTATTATATAATTGCAATGCAAATTAAGTAAAGTTCAAAATTTCAATGTCGACTATCCGTCTGATCGGATGGAAGGCGAATCATTGCAAATTACGAAACTTTACCATAGAAGTATTGTAAATTTATTTTGAAATTCAATTTGTAAATATTTATAAAATATATGTTCATTTTCAGTACTTTTTTATAAGTAGTTATAAATGCAAATCTCAATTGTTTATCAATGGTATAGCATATCATACAGTTTAGACTAGTTTGTAATATAAAATTACTATTTGCAATTATACATGTATATTTTGAATTATTCACATTTTTAAAATTGCGCTTTGCAATTATAATTATCGACCATTGATTATCGTTGCGTGTACAGACCGTTTTTATGATAAAAATATATTTACTGCATGATATGATAAGACAAGCTCATGTAAATTGAAAATAATTTTGTCCCATTCGAAACTGTTCTCACTGTAAATGAAACTACTTTAATTTAAACAAGATAAACCGTTCTGAAGTACTCTTGCAATTCTTTCGTTTTACTAGTAAATGTTCGAAAGTTATTTAGATATTGACAATAATTGGAGCAGTAATAATGTTCGAATCTTTTTTTAGGAGCTTAATTAACTTTAATAAGAACATGCAAGATATATTTCGACTTACCAAGTCATCGTCAGTTTTACAAATTATTCCCTCTAAATTTACTAGATTTTACAATAATAATTATAATTTCTTAAATTTTAAAAAGTGGCAAATTTAATTTATAAATATAGTCTTCTTTTGTGTTTAAACTTGGTTGCAAGGATTTTATAAAAATACTCTCAATAATCTTTAAATTACTTGATCTTGACGTCTGATGTAATATTTTTGTTTCAAAATTTAGTCCGCATTTATTTAGATGATTAGATATATTAGAACTGGTCTCATGTTCTTTAATTCTTCTTGATAGTTGTCTACTAGAAAAACCAATATAATCTTCACCACAGGTGCATTTGATTTGATAAATTATATTTGATTTATTGGTTTCTTCAGTTGTAGATTTTAATTGAAATTTTGTTCTTAGCTTATGATTGCTATATATAAATCTAACATTTTCTTTAATTATTGATATTTTTTTTGAGTTCTTTGAACATGTTTTTGGTATGAAGTCCTCTATATTCGATCTTAAAACAATGTTCATAATTAGTTTGATTGTTTTTTGATCTTTTGTTTTTAATTAAAATGTCTTCTAATGATTTCTTAATATGTCGATCTATGAAATTATTTGGATATTCATTCTTCTTTAATTCGATCTTAAGTTTTCCTATTTCTTGGTTAATTGTTCTATATGTGCTGCAATTGTCAAATATTCGATGAATACAACCTTTAATTAATGATATTTTGTAATTTAAAGGCGTATTTGAGTTCTAGTTCAATAACAATCCTGTGTCTGTTGGTTTATAAAATTCCAGTTTCAAATTTGTTATCTTTTCTAATTATTTGTACATTCAAAAAATGAAATTTCTTAGTTTCAATCTCTTTTGTAAACTGAATATTCTTGTCAATTAGATTCAATTTTGTAAGTATGTTTTCTGATGTTTCTTCATTTTTTACTAATGCAAATATATCATCCATATAGCGTTGATAATAAATGAAGTGGATGTCTGATGTTGTATATTTGTTTTCAATTGTAGTTAAATATATATTTGCCATGGCTAAACCATCTTTTTGACGATAAAATGTGTTATTAAATTCCATTAAAGTATTCTTCGTTGCTAAAGTTAATAGTTCTTTTGTTGTGTTATACTCCAGATTGTAAATTTTTGTGTTTTTATTCTTAAGGAGTTCAATTGCAGCATTAATTGATTTTTGCAATGGCACATTTGTGTATAGACTCTTAATATCATATGAAACCATATAACCTTTTGTGTTTTTTTTTATGATGTCATTAGCAAATTTTTTAGCATTGATGTTGATATTTGCTTCAGTTAATAATATCATTAATTAAAGGTTATATTCATCGAATATTTGACAATTAACCAAGAAAGAGGAAAACTTAAGATCGAATTAAAGAATGAATATCCAAATAATTTCATAGATCGACATATTAAGAAATCATTAGAAAACATTTTAATTAAAAAAAAGATCAAAAAACAATCAAACTAATTATGAGCATTGTTTTAAGATCGAATATAGAGGACTTCATACCGAAAACATGATCAAAGAACTCAAAAAATATCAATAATTAAAGAAAATGTTAGATTCATATATAGCAATCATAAGCTAAGAACAAAATTTCAATTAAAATCTACAACTGAAGAAACCAATAAATCAAATATAATTTNATATTGGTTTTTCTAGTAGACAACTATCAAGAAGAATTAAAGAACATGAGACCAGTTCTAATATATCTAATCATCTAAATAAATGCGGACTAAATTTTGAAACAAAAATATTACATCAGACGTCAAGATCAAGTAATTTAAAGATTATTGAGAGTATTTTTATAAAATCCTTTCAACCAAGTTTAAACACAAAAGAAGACTATATTTATAAATTAAATTTGCCACTTTTTAAAATTTAAGAAATTATAATTATTATTGTAAAATTTAGTAAATTTAGAGGGAATAATTTGTAAAACTGACGATGACTTGGTAAGTCGAAATATATCTTGCATGTTCTTATTAAAGTTAATGTTCGAATCGATTCAATTTCTGATTGCACTATGTTCTTTAAATCGGTGTACTTGATTACTGGATGGTTTTAATTCGTTGTCAAAATCTCAATCATTAAATTGTGTAAATGTAATGTTTTTAGATTCTAAATTGGTATTAATAAATTTTGCACAATAGCTTTTATTTTAAAATTTGGGTATAAGAAAATACAAGATTGCATTTAGTTTATATATAAATTTAAAAATAAAACGTTTATGTGACGCTAACAATAAATGGGCAATGTTATATGAAAAATGCAGGAAAAAATAGTTGTACAATATAAATAAATGCATTTATTGTTTATTAGGCAAAATGAAACGAAGTGAAAGCATGTCTTTAAAATCCATTAAGCTCTTCTGTTACTTTAATGCTCTTTCATCAAATTGATTACTTATAGGAATCTCCATAAACATTGATAATATTTTTGCTTTATTTCGGAATTTTTGCTTCTTCCAATATTAATTGTCACATATTGTAAAACTAGATCAAAGAAGCAATTTCAAAAAAGTGTTTTCCATATTTGTTAACAATTGATTGACAGGTGCTAATTGATGGGTCATAGTCCATGTGATTAATTTATGAATAATGAGGGGGGTTTGGCCAGAAAGATGAGAATATTCACGTATTCCATCATAAACCTTTGAATAATTTTAGAGTGTACATGTGTATGTGTTAGATAATTTATTATATATGGTAGCAACCTTAATGAATAATGCATATTGACACATCTCATTATTAATAGAGGATTGCGTTGAATTCAACCAAGTCTATGATGCGTCATAATTTTTGGAGAAATATTTTAGTCATCTATACACATTGTTTATATGAGCATATAGTAAAGCTCTTAACAATTAGTGTTTGCAAAATTTCCTAAGTATTGTTAACAATAAATTTTAGTAAAAAATGAACGTATTGCAAGCTACAAGAATGTGCAACTTGGATGTGAATCCGCCCATGCAGTCCGGAATTACATAATTTTGTGCTTTTCAAAGTTGATTTCAAAAATGCTTTTAATTGTATTGACCGTGAAAAATTGCTGCTAACCATTTACGAAAAGTATCCTGCTATTTTTAATTATACTAACAACACTTATGGGCAAAACTCATACCTGTTTTTTTATCTAGTGTAGAAGCTCAGCAAGGAGATCCTGAAGGTATTCCTCTTTTTTCGGATATAATAAATCCTATTATGCAAAATTTTTTCTTGTGATTTAAACGTTTGGTACCTTGATTACGGCAACTTTGCAGACAATTATCAGAAAGTCATTGCTACGTACAGTTATCTCAAAATGGAAGCGGAAAAAATTGGTCTATCTGTTAACCCTAGCAAGTGTGAAATTGTCTTTTTAGGTTCACCTGTTAATGTGAAAAAGAAAAAAATCATGCAAGAATTCGACAAAGTATGCCCTGGGGTAAGTGAAACCGAAATAAAGGACTTAGTTATCCTTGATAAGATAAGATAAGATATTCTTTATTCAGATAAATATTGACAATTAAAAACTGATAATTTATCTGAATAGCGTCAAAAATATACCAACATACATACAAATACATACAAAAGCAAAGTATACTATACAATAAATCTAACAGGCTAGGGAGAAATTACTAGGAGATTTCAAGTACGGGTTGTTGAGTAATCATTGTTGTAGAATTTGTATCCTAGCCATGATTGTCCTGAGATATACTTTTGCTTAAGATAAATTTTAATTTGTTTCTTAAAAGCTCTTAGATTTTCAATATTCTTTATATCTTTAGGTAATGAATTCCATGTTCTGATAGCAGTATCAATAAATGATTCTTTCAATACTTTTTTTCTGTACTTAATGCAGGAAAAATGTTTTGATCTGGAGTTTTGTTTATGAATAAAACCAGGCATTGAAATCGTATTATAAGG
>CABFPE010000423.1:158961-177177 GCA_900660155.1 Hofstenia miamia | reverse complement strand
CTCTGGGACCCTCAAAGAAAAACGTGGGACCTCAGATTCCAAAAAAATCTTCATAATATTTTCAAAATTCCGTTTCCAAATGAAAGGTATCCCATGGGATCACAGGTAGACATGATGGGATAAGAATATTTATTGGGATATGTCTTTTTATGCATGTGAGACCAATAATTTACATGAAATTTGACCTTGGACCAATAATTTATGGTCCTTTCAGACCTTCCGTACATAGCGGTCATTATCAAAATTGGGGTGTACACAGTGGTCAAATGAAGGCCCTTTTGTCCAGGGCGGTCAGTATAACTATATATATATATATATATATAGATGTATATATGCCTGAAATTACTATTAGTGTTAAAATATCGAATCTACTCTACCTAGATCAGTAATTTTTCAACTCGTATTACTCATTCTCAAACTCAGAAAATCTTTTCTGTTGAAAATTTGCAACAAATCTATATGACGAACAAGTGGTGGTAAGATTACAGAATGATCTCATTGATTCTCAAAAGCAAAAAGAATATCTTGAAAAACAATTGTTGGGTGCTTGCCAGAGCAAACAAAATTTACTTGACAGAGTAACCAACCTTCAAGATTCTCCATTCCAAATTAAAATGCTACAAAACACGATTATCACGCATTTGTCGGTAAATTGAAAAATTATTTCAATTCAAAATCGATTAAAAACCAAAATATTAACTCTTAATGTTTGAAAAACAATATAGACACAACAACGATAATGCTGCATACATTATGCAAAACATCAGAGAAGCAAAGTTCCTGAAGTATGTGAACATAGTAACCACAGAGAGAGAGGCAATCTTGAAAATGACAAAACAAGCAAAATTCCACATAACTGGATGGGAAGATCAACAAGCAAAATCCATCATTTTTGTCGAAATGAAGAGGCGAAATCGTTTCCATTATTTTTAGCCGCCATCTTGGCAGACAAACGATTTAAAATTCAAAATCGACAGGTACTTTTCTGAAATACTATAAATAGATTAAGTTCAATGTAAGCAATTGATAAAGAAATTCATTCGGAATTTTTATATTGTTTCTCTGCTGTTGTTTGAATATTTAATACGATGTCAAGCTAAACGAGTTGTGTTTAGTAGTGGTCTGAATTCATCATGGGAAAGATTCAAGGGTCTTTGTGCAAGACCACAAAAATGCACTTAGGTTAGGAATAGGGGTTTTTATTCTCGTTTAGTATTGATCATTTACCTACATGTATTAAACTTAACAAACTTGAAATACGGCTGGTAAGCCGAAACTTAGGAATTTATATGTACATTATTTTAGATCCAAATTAATGATGATCATGTGACCAATAATGTGACCAAGCATGTAAAGATTATTAAATGTAGGTTAGGAAGCTGCTTTATATTAAACTAGTCTATTAAAGCCAATGTATTTCGGTAATGGCGACATGTAATATTGGTTATGCAGCTAGTGACAAGCCAGGTTGCAAGTACATGAAACACTTTTACAAATAGGGATTAAGTCGAGTAGTGTCGCATCTTGAGCATGCACGAGCTAGGATAAGGTACACATAAGTTATATCAATGAGAAAGTGCTACTGGATGTGGAGATTGGCCTTGGACGGATGCCCACTGTCAACTATTAGAACCAACGCTCTAGCCATGGGGGGCAGGGGCACGCCCCCCTGGGAAAATCTGTGCCCCCCCTGAGAAAAATTTAAGCAGTAGTGTCAAAAAATATAAAAGAGTCCCCCCTTTGAACATTTAAAAACACACCACTAATCAGCTTTCAATATATCATTACGTCATAGGTGTGCCCCCTGGGGATTTGGTCTGGCTACAGGCTTGATTAGATGAGATGCTACATGGTTTTGTCACCTAAACAGTGATTAGTTATGATTGTTAATTAAAGTTAAAGTGGAAGTTATGCAGTAGCAAATTAGTACATCCCTACCTGCAAGTACACCACTAAAGCTATAAAGTAGCAAAGAGAAACATTGACAACACTTGGTAGAGGATGTTACAGACACTACTGAATAATGAGAATATGTTAGACAAAACCTCAATAGAGCAATGGCAGACATTGAAGAAATGAAGATAGATGAGAATGTTGAATTTAAAATAAGCCAAGTTAATGTTAATGAAATAGTATATGATATGAATGATTTAGATAGTTTACCTGAGAAAGACTTTGATGAAGAATTCACAGTGGACATTGGAAACAGAAACTTAGGAGAAAGAGTACTGCCTCAAAGGGCAGTGAAAATATATATATATATATATATATGACCCTGAAATATGGGAATTAAATTTACTAACTGAATTTAGGCAAATAGAAGAAAACAATGCACCAGCCATTGAGGAAGAGAGTGTGATGCAATCAGAGACCAGAGGAACTCTCAACAACCAACAGGAGGAGGAGCATAAGAAGAACTTCTCAAACCAGACGTTGATTCAAGAGCAGAAGGGACAATAAAAGGAACTGACTAATAGACAATGCAGAGTTAGAAGGCATCCAAGTAGTCCCCAAGCCTGATTTAAGGGCAGAGAGACAAATGGACATCAAGCCTCTTCCACCAGGAATCTACAACACTGACATGAGGGCACACAGAGAACTGGTGAACAGCAGCACAACTTTCCCTCCAAAGGTCCACAACACAGATTCAAGGGTGGTGTGAGAGACAGAGTTACAGGGAAAGGTATAAGTAGGGAAGAACCATGATGATACAGAAGAGATTCAAAGCTGATGGTATCACCATAGAACCCACAACTGGTCAAGGTTGAAGCAGTAGAAACCATCAGCACAGATTCACAAAAAATGGATTGTGAACCAAGCACCAGCAGAATGATGTTAAGGATGACCCAGCTACATCTCTCCTCAGAAGCCACATCAGAACAAACAATATGATCTAGAGAAAGAGAAAAACGAATGTCTAAAATCAATGGAAAAATGTTGCATCCCTACTTTATGGGAACCACTAAAATTAGATATAAAGCATTTGAAAAACCTTCACCAGAAACAAAAGCTAACATAAGGAAAGTAGCAAAGACAGAGGGAAGAAACCTACCATTAGTGTTAGATGCCAACAATAGACCCATGGTGAATGTCATAATTAGTTACCCAAGGGATATGAACAATCACTCAAAAGGCCATACATGTATAGCACAGTGCACATAACATTTGATGAAGACTTTACTCTTGAAACAGATCAAAGCATCATGGTGTACATTGACCAGATAGCAGAAATCCTGGAGGTCAACATTGATAAACATAATCTAACAATCATACATGTATTAAGAGAAAAAGAATATAACAAAAATCTTGAAAAACAGTTGGATCAAACATTAAGAATGGTGAAATTACAGAAAATAAACATTGTAATCATTACAAAATCAACACTGGAAGAGATCCTCCAAACAACACCTGCATGCAAGTACAAAATGTATTCCTATGGAAAAGGAACCAACCAATACAATGATATTGCATTGTGATTGATTTATACAAGCAAGTCAAGACAGTAGAACTCACAATGGACAACAAAGGTGTTGAGAAAGCCAATACACTCTTTATCAAGTGCAGTTTAAGTCAACATCAAGAACACTTGAAGCAAATAAAAAAATCTGGGAAAACATGAAAATACAAAAGAAAACAAAAAGAATGGCCAGTGATAAAAATAGAAGCACAATTGAGAAATTTCCATAAAATGACAAAAGTAGCCCTAACAGAGGTGAATTGCACATATGAACTCAACCAGAGAAAGGACTTCAAATGTTTGATATTTGAAGAAAAGAACACACCAGAGACATGCTACAGAATAATAGCTTTGCTACTAGCAATCTTCACAACAGAAGACAAAGAAATTCAGCTGCTGATATCATGGCAGACCAGACAAAAACTAGCAAGAGCAAAAAGATTTGAAATAGCATTATCTCCCATCAATACACAAACAAAGAACTGGCTCTTAAAAGGACACATTGAGGAAATGGAATCTCTATAAAACACAAAAGCCAATGGTGTTAATAGCAAAAGCAATCAGCAGGATAATAGTGAATAGGAGCCCCTTGGGAAAGATATCAATAGTGGAAATTGAGAACAAAACTGGAATATGTCCAAGCAAACTTTCAATATTCAAGGAGCCTATGAAGAAATATATGTGGGGTGCCACATCCAAAACACATTTAAGACAGCTAGAGAAACAAGTGGAAACTAGCAAGCATGGAAGACATAAGAAAAATGATAACAGAAAAAAAGGTGCAGCAAACAATGGAAAGATATGAAAGGGACAGTCCACAATGTACATTCACTAAAATAAAAAGTGCTGAAATGATGAAAAGTATGTGAAATGGTTATAAATTCTCAAAGAGAAATCTCAGATGAGGAAGAATTGTTAATGTCAATGCAAGTACTACTATTGCCAAAAACACAAGAAACAATCAACAGAATCAACATTGAAAAATGGGGAGGAGAAGTCTGGCTAGAACAATAGAATGGATAGACACAGAGGATGAATGATTTCTAGTAGACATTAAAGTAATGACAGAAAGTCAGTAAATTAAGGCAAGAAACTACCAAAAAGTTAAAGAAGAGCAAACAGTAGCAACAATGAAACTTATGTTCACAGAGGTGCTCACCAAAACAGAGTTCAAAGAACTCCTAAAGCCATAAGACCAGCTAGCCATGGATGTTGAGTGTATCACATTGAAAATAGAAATGAAAAAAAACATATGACTGAAGATGCGTAAGAAAGGACTAACCCAAGCTTTCTGGGATATGATCAGAGATGGGAAAATGAATTATCCCACAACAATTGAATTAGCAACAGCTCCAACAACCACAGGGTCATACAGAGAAATTGAAAGATAAATAGAAACAAAAATCTTGATATGTACACCACCAGAAACAATCTTGATACCAATGATATTGCCAAAGGAGGTTAGAGTCACAAAACCAAAGGAAATAGCAGTGAAGATAGTTGAAAAACAACAGTATGAAAAATTGAAAGAGATAATGCTGAGGAATGAAAATCATGAAAGAGTGTACATTGAGGGTACAATAACTCCCTATGTGCACTTTCATGATCTGGCACAGAGACTCTAGAATCATTCCCTGTGATGTATCCAGACCACTACTAAACACCACTTAATTAGCTCAACATCATATTAAATAATCAAACCATTAATATGAAACAAAATAAGAATTCCAAGTAAAATTCTTTATCAACTCTTACAATGTTTTTAATCTATTTATAGTAAATTCAGAAAAGTACCTGTTGATTCAAATTTAAACTTCTGCCAAGATGGTGGCTAAAAATAATGGAAGTGATTTCGCCCCCTCATTTTGTCAAAAGTATTTTTATCAACTGATACTAATCTCTCTTTTTTGATACATATTATTTCTTGGTTGCATAATACAAATAAATCTAAATTATTCTAATTGATCTAAATAAAATATTTCTAATCATCATTTCCTTGATCTTATTTGCATTCTGCTTGATGTTTTGCAGCTTATTTTTGATTTATGTTGGATGATGCTACATGCCCTACTCAGCTTGCATTATTTTTAGCACAGCTCACTCTCCATGCACCAAAGTATCCGCCTTCTGGATTATTGATTCTGCCTTTTGATCAGCCCACATGGTTTTTTCGAATTTGACTTGCTTTGTCATCTTCAGGACTGCTTCTAATTCAGTTGTTACTGTATTAGCATATTTTAGGAATTTCATCTCTCAAATATCCTCTGCTCTCAGCATAATCTCTCATAGTTTGTTAATTTTCTGTGAGAATATTTCAGAATATTTGTGGTATAGTTGTATCCCTTTAATTCCTATCATCAATGTCATCTGTGCATCAGCCCTGCTTGTATGGGCTAAATCTTCCCTGATCTGATTGTCAGGGTAGAAGAACATGAATACTTTTCTTAAACTGCAGGTGTTTGCTACGTCTTTATAAAAGAAGCTAATGTTGTCTCTTACTTCTTGCTTGGTTATGTTGTTGGGATCATTCTTGTTGATCTGCATCATCATAACAATTTCAACTCTTTTTGTGACATTGTAGTAGCAATACTTCCTCTCCCAGATGTCAGTCCATACAATGTTGTTCACCCCAGAGAATATCATTATTGCTTTTGGAGTTAAATCTTCTATTTCTTTCCTAAGATCTTGTAGTTGTATTTTAATGGGTCTCCCTTGTGTATACAGTTGATATGGCGTTATTGTGCCTTCAATGTAGACCCTCTCTCTGTTCATGGCGTTATTGTGCCTTCAATGTAGACCCTCTCTCTGTTGTTGTTTTTTAGCATTATTTCTTTCGACTTTTTATAATCATCCCATTCTATTATTGCTTTCGCCTTCTTCTCTGTGTTCACATATGATTTGTATTCATGAAGAAATGTTTCCACAACTTTGAATTCTTTCAGTAGTCTCCATCATGGGAGGACCATTGGTATCACAATAGTCTCTTGCAGTGTGCAGATCAGGATCTTTGTTTCTATTTGCCTTTCAATGTGTGGGTATGGACCTTCCATTGTTGGTGCTGTTGCTAAGCCTATTGTGGTGGGGTAGTTCATTTTTGCTTCCAGGATGGTATTCCAGAATGCTTGTGTTAGTCCCTTCTACTTAGTTTTAGTCGTATTTCTTCTTTGATGTCTATTCCTGCTGTTATACATTCAACATCTACTGCTAATTGATTGTATGGCTTTAGTAGTTCTTCCAATTCTGTTTGCGTAAAAGCTTCCATGAACATGAGCTTCATTGTTGCCACCATTTGTTGTTCTCTGATATTTTGGAAGTTCCTCTCTTTGATCTCTCTAGCTTCTCTGGTGACTTTGATCTCAACTAGGAACCATTCATCGTTGGTGTCTATCCATTCTATTGTTCTTGCTGGGCTGATTTCTCCCCATTTTTCTATGTTTATCCTATTGATTGTCTGCTGAGTTTTCAGAGATAACAGTAGTTTTGAAGATGTTAACAACTCCTCTTCTTCCATCATCTCTGCTTGAGATTTCATGACTATTTCACAGACCTCCACTGGTTCTGTTATACCTCCTTGTTTCATCATTTCTGCATTTCATATGATTTTTGTGAATGTACACCATGGGCTATCTCATTCATATCTTTCCATTTCACAGTTGATGGTTTTCTGCACATCTTTCTGTATTAATATTTTCCTGACTTCTTCTGTGCTTGCTAGTTTCCATTTGATGATTTTCAATGTTGTTAACCATGGTTGATGTTCCAGTTGTTTTGTACATGTCTCGGGTTTTGCTCTCCACATATATTTCTTCATAGGTTCATCAAATATTGTAATTTCACTGGGACATATCCCCGTCTTGTTAGCTATACTTATTATCAACATTTTTCCCATTGGACTCTCATTCATTATCATTTGGCTGAGTATCTTTTCCATTGTTTGTACTGGCTTCTCTGATTTATTTGGTAACTCCAGCTTTCCAGTGTGACCTCTTAATAGCCAGTTTTTTGTTTGTGTATTGATTGGAGCTATTGCTATTTCAAATTTTTTTGCTTTTTCTAGCTTATGTCAGATGTGCCACAAGATCAGAAGTTTCAATTCTGCCTCCTCAGTTGTAAATATTGCTAATATCCAAGCCATTGTTCTATAGTGTATATCTGGTGCATTTTTCTCTTCGAATATTAACTGTTTGAAGTCTTTTTTTGTGCTTAGCTCATAGGCTTTGTTTACTTCTGTTAGTGCTATTTCTACCAAGTTGTGAAATTTTTGTGATGGTGCTTTGATTTTTATTTTTGGCCAACCTTCCTCTACTTTTTGTTGTAGTTTCATATTTTTCCATATTGTTTGGATCTGTTGTAGGTGCTCTTGTCATTGTGTCAGACTGCACTTTATGAATAGCATGTTGGCCTTCTCTATGCCATCTGTGTCCGTCATTAGCTCAATCATTTTTGTTTGTCTATAGAGGTTGATCACAATGCATGGATCTACCATTATTCTGTAGATTTGTGCCCAGTAGTCTATTTGTAGATCAAATCATATTAATTCTGGGATTGTTGTGCTTCTTGATGTTCTCTCCCAAGGGAAGATGTTTTCAGTCTGCATGCATGCCTCCTGTAGGTGCTCAGGGATGTCTTCATTTGTCAACACTGATAATTACTACTTTCATTTTCTGCACTTTTGCCATTCTCAATGTTTCATCAATCTTCTTTTCCAGGTTTTTTGTGTATTCCTTTTGTTTCAGTACATGTATGATTGTGAGGTTTTCCTCATCCATGTTAATTTCTGGTATTTCTGCTATTTTGTCTTTGTATGTCATTAAGGCTTGCGTCATTTCCAGTGTAAAATCATCATCAAATACAATGTGCACTGTGCTTCTCATATATGGTCTTGCCAGTGTCTCGTTCATCTCCTGTGGGAAGCTTATGATTACATTCACTTTTGGTCTATTATTGGCATTGAGCACTATCTGTAGATTTTTTCCTTTGATTTTCACAACTTTCTGTATATGTGCTTTTGTTTCTGGGGATAGTTTTACAAATGCATTGTAGTGCATTCATGATGTTCCTATAAAGTAGGGATGTAGAGTTTCTCCATCAATTTTAGACATCTGTTTCTCTCTCTCTCTAGATCATACAGTTCTCTCTGAGGTGGTTTCTGAGGAGGCATGTAGCTGGGTCATCCTTAATGGTAATTTGCTGGTGCTTGGTTCACAGTTCATGGGCTGTGAATCTGTGCTGATAGTTTCTACTGATTCGCCCTTGAATTGGCTCACAGTTACTCCTATTGGCACTTGACAAGTTGTGGCTCCTGTGGGGATAAAGTCAGCCTTGAATTGCTTTCACATCTCCATGGTTATTCCACCACTTACACCTTCCCCTGCAACTCCCAGTGTCTCACTGCCCTTGAATTGGCGTTGTGGATTCTCAGAAGGAAAGTTGAGCTGTGCACCAGTTTTCTGCTTGCCCTTGAATCAGTGGTGCAGATCCCTGGTGGGAGAGGCTTTTTGTTTGTTGGTCTCCCTGCCCTTGAATCAGCCTTGGGGACTACTAGGACGCCTTCTCACTCTATGTTGTCTATTTGTTGGTTCCTCTGTCTCGTCCCTTCTGCCTTGGAGTCAACATCTGGTGTGAGAACTTCTGCGGACTCTCCTTCTCCTGTTTGTGGTTGAGAGCTCCTCTGGTTGTTGATTTCTATGCACTCTCTTCTTCATCAGTGTGTGCATCATTTTCCTCTAATTTCCTAAATTCAGTTAGTAAATTTATATCACATATTTCAGGGTTATATATAGGTTTATTTCTTGCTGTCCTTTGGGGCAGTACTCTCCAGCTCGTGTTATCATCTCCAATGTCCACTGTGTATTCATCATCAAATTCTTCTTTGTGTAGGCTATCTAAATCATACATATCATATATATTTTCGTTGCTGTTAATTTGGCAAATTTTGAATTCAGCATTTTCATCTATCTTCATTTCTTTGATGTCTGCTGTTGCTCTCTTCAAATTTTGAAAATGCAATAGTCTATTGTTGTATAACATGTATTCATTGTTTGGTAGTGTTTTTGTTATCATGTGAGGGCCAGACCATACTGTTTTCAACTTCCAGACTTGGTTTGTGTCTGTGAGTTTGATCAGTGTGAATGTTAATACCTTATCTCCTACTTTGTGTGCATGACTGTAAATTTTTTTATTGTAATTATACTGCTGTCTCACTGGTGATTTTTTTATGTTGTGCCACATCATTTCATGTATCCCTGTGATTTGGTTCTTCAATTGTTTTATGTATTCATTGTCCAGCTTTCCACTGTAGTTGGTATATTGCATTGAAAGCTGGGTCACCACTTCTCTTCCAAACATTGCCTTGAATGGTGAGACTCCAGTCATTGCATGCACCAAGGTGTTATAGTAATATTCGATCATTTCAATGACTTCTCTCCATCTGCTTCCTCCTATCCTTGATGTTGCTACTCTGATTAGCTTGACTGCTCCATTGGCCTGCAGGTGATACACAGTTGTCCATTCGCTTGCAATTTCCAAGAGTTTTGCTATTTCTTGAAAAAGTCCACTCTCAAATTGGGGCCCCTTATCTGTTATAATTGTCTCCATTGGCCTGAGTAATAGTATCCATTCCTTTAGTACCAGTTCTGCTGTGGTTTCTGCATATATTGTATAATTGTCTACCATCACCAGTAGATATTGGTAGACTTCTGCGTCCTTTGATAATATTTCAAGATCTATGTGGACTATCTCATTCAGTTGAGTTGCAATGATTTTTTCTAGTGTTGTTTGTTGTTAAGGATACACGTTGTGCACTTATTAATGATATCCTCAATGACTTTCCTCACTGCTGTTGTTATGAACCTGGCATTGAAGGTCTTCTCCATCTGTGTAATTCCCAGGTGGCCCTTCTCATGTATTTTCCTTATCAGTTCTCTTTTAAAGTAGTCAGGTATTGCAATCCAGTTGTTGCTGGATTCAACATATAATAATCTGTTCTTGTTGATTTTCCATTTGTAGCATTCATAATATCCTGCTGTTATTTTTGATAGTATTGTCTGAGGTTCTTCTATCTTTTTTATGATTTTGCTGAGGATTATGTCATCTCTTTGTTTATCCACTATTTCTTTTTCAGATATCTCTTCCCTCATTAGTATTGGTAGTACAGCTTGGCCTTTCTTATCCACNAGTTCCATAATAGTTGAAGAATCCCATGATCCTCTGTATGTCTTTCTTATTGTTTGGCTTTTCTATTTTCCGGATCATTTCTCTGGCATTGTCCTTCATGCATATTCTTCCCTTTTCTATACTATTTTTTCTTTGAGAATGTCAAATTTATTTCCATTAATTCAAAGTCCTGCATTTTCCAGAATTGTTAACATTCTTTCTAATTTCTCCAGATGCTCTTGGATTGTGTCATTTGTCACTATAATGTCATCTATGTAGGCGTCAACCCCTTCCTCAATTCTGTGTGTCTTATTCTTTAACACTTTCATAATGTACCTCTGGAAAGTTGCTGGTCTGAATGCCACATATATCCATTCATATATCCCATATAGAGTTATGAATGCTGTCTTCTCAATATCATCCTCTTCCACCTTTACTTGCCAGTAGGCTTTGCATAAATCTAGTGTTGTAAAGTATTTATGTTTACTGGCTTCATAGAGCATGTCCTCTATCCGTGGTAGGGGATATGAGTCCTTTTTCATCACTTCATTCAATTTGCAAAAATTGATGCATAAGCAATACTTGTCTCCCTGTTTTATGAACACAGTTGGTGCTGCATATGGGCCAATCCACTGTTGTCTGTTCATACCCTGAATTCTCTACCAATGAGTAAGTGTCGAAATTTTTTGATACTCTCAATCAATGTGAGCATCTCTACCTTAGTAGAGCTGTAGTTTTCTTTGCTTGCCATCAGTTTGCAGCTAAAAAACTGAATGGGTACTTCTTTTCCATTTTTCATTTGTCCCAACGTCGGCTTTTGGGAGTACTAGAGACATTGATAGTGTTCGTCCACTCCCCCTTGAGTCGGCCATGTGGAGTACTATCCGTTTTCCTTTGCAAGTCCTTGAATCAACCATGCAAATTACTTGCTCCATCGTCATCTTCCATTGCCTTCCAGATGAGTCTGATATTAGACTTGATGTATTTCCATATATTCTTACTTGAGATCTCTTCAGCTTAACATTCCAGTTTGTTGCATTAAGGGATTCTTCCCTTTCCATGTTTTATTGTACAGATGCTAGATGGCATCAATACTAGTTGGTGTTGATGCCTTTGTTGTCATACAGCATTATGTCGGCTGTTACAGTGTCCTCTGTCTCAATTGTGTGCATCTTCCATTGGTGTGGCTGTAGGTGGATATCTTCCTGCAATTGAAATGTGATTGTTTTCTGCTTCCCCTGTTCTTCTTCAATCTCCCCATCTCTTATTCTTTTACCTTTATAGTTCTGTTGGCATAGTTGATAACATATCCGTTTTTTGTCAGAAAATCATTGCCTAAGATGACCTCATATGGCAACAAGTTGTTGTGTGTGTCCACCACTACCAAAATTGTTCAAATGTTGTAGTCACAATTCTTATCTGTAATGCATTTATCATTTCTTTCATATCAATATATTCTCCTGATGCATTAATTAGTCTCTTATTGCAGCTGTTCAAGTCTTCCTTTTGAATCCTAGAATCAGTGATTATGGACGTTGCTGCTCTGGTGTTGATTGTTGCTTTAGTCATTACTCCATTGATAGCTATCATTATCATATTTATCGTATTGAGGTTTGTCAGGATCATTATCAATGCATGGTTGTTATGAGTCAGCGCTCTACTTAGTTTTCCAACTCCTCTTCAGTTGGCAATACTTCATCAATTTCATCTTCTGTCTGCATTACATCTTCTTCGTCATATTAGGCTTCTTCATCCCCAATTATGTTTATCTGTTTTGGGCAGTCTGGTTTTTTATGTCCTTTCTGTCCACAACCATAACACTTGATGTCTTTCTCCTTTACCTTTCTAGTCTTCCCATCTTTTCCTTTTACTTTTATTATTTTTTCTGGTTTTGTTTCAGTGTAAGTTTTGTTTGGGATGCGTGGTTTGAGGTTGTTTCTCCATGTTGATCCCTCTCTATGCCATGCGGCCTTTTCATATATCCAGGTGTTGTTCTGGATGGTTGCTTGTATGTTGACTGCCTTTCTAATCATTCTTTCCAACTTGTCGTCACCATACATCACATTTAATCTCAAACTGTGTTCTGATGCTTTTGGTCATCCCCTTGCAAATGTGAGAGAACAAATCATATTTAGAATATCTGTTTTCTCTTGAACTAAGCATTAACAGTCATTCAACTTGTTGCATGTAATTTTGAATGTCATCAGTTTTTCTCATCTTTGTTGCATTTAGAATGAATTAATATTGATTTTTAAAACTTTCATTTTCATAGTAATTCATGAAATCTCTGATCAGCAAGTGGTAGTTTTGTTTTGTTTCTGCATCTAGGAGCAAGTAGTGGTGGGAAGCTGCCCCTGTTAAGTATAAGGGGAGTCTTGCTGCTGCTGCCTGTTGGCTTACTTTGCACTCTGCCATTGTTAATTCAAACATTTGTAGCAATTCTGTGAATGTTAGATTATAACCATCTACCCTTCCATTAAACTTGGGTAGGGTTGCCTTACAAGGTATTGTATTTCTGGTTGTCAATTGTGGTAGAATTGAATCTTCATATTTAGGTTTCCTGTGTTTTTTTATGGTATCTTCCTTTTGCAGTTGTGTAGTCACTGCTTTTGTGATTTTGTTAATGAATTTCTATTTCTTGAAGTTTGAATCTTTGTCTGATTCCTCATATGTCACCTCTTTGCAGGCAAGTATATGTGGTGCCTGCAGCTTGCTTTCTTTTCTGGAGTGAAATTCTATTTCATGGGTTTGCATGCTGCTCCTATTTTGTTCTTCTGTCAGCTGTAATAGTCTTAATTTGTCTTTCAGCTGCTCTAATTCTCTTGCTTGTAGATCATTGTCCTTGATTAGTTGCCTGTTTGTTTTTTCCAGTTCTTGATTTCCATTGTTAGTTTTGTTCTAAAAACCTTTTATTGGACTCTGATAATTGGTGGGTGAGGGTTTTGATCTTGTTTTGGAATAATTGACTTTGTTCATCTAGCCACATCTCCATGTTTAATCTGATTTCACTCAGTATCATTTCATTTTGTCATTCCATTTCTTTGACTTTTTTGGTTAACTGTTCTATTTCATGTTTTAGGAGTGCCTCATTTTCCTGGCTCTTCCTTAGCATATCTATTATGTCTGGTGGGCTCGTATCTGGGGGATTTGTTTCTGGGGGTGAATTGAGGGATTGCAATTCCATGTCCATGGCTGAGTTCTCACCAAAATATGGTGATGATCATATTGTTCTGGGAGTGACTGCCTTGATTGCAGTTTTCTTTGCACTGCCTTTTTTACCTTTTGTCATTTTCTCTTTGGTTTGTAGTGTTCTTCCATTTTCTTGATTGCAATTCCAGGATCCTGTTAAAGTGCTTCTGTTAGGTTTCAGGTAGCTCTCTCTATTGACCAGTTGTTTTTCCATGTAACTGTTTGTTGCTTATTTCCACTTTCAATTGTAGCTTTCATTGCCATATGCGGGTAGTTCCACTGAATGTTTCTTCTTAAAAGTTGCTGTTCTTTGCTGTCACAGTGGCCATGTAACATTCTCTACCAGGCATCATCACTGTTTATCTATTGCTACTATATAACACTATTCATATTTCTGTGGGTAGGGATTTACTTATTGCATACCACTTGGCGGTTGTTTCTGTTAATGTAAAGTAAACTAGAGTTAACCATCCACTATTTAGGTGATGAAGCCATGTGGTAATCTATCCAATGATTGACAATGGGCATCTGCCCAAAGCTGATCTCCACATCCAGTTTCACCACTTCCTCCATTTGGTTGAGTGCCACCTCTCAGCTCATTGATACAGTTTATGTGTACCCTATCCTAGCTCAGTGCATACTCAAGGCGTGACACCATTCAACTTAAACTCTATTTTGTAAAAGTATTCTATCTATTTGCAACCTGACTTGTTACTAGCTGCTCATTCAATACTGCATGTAGCCATTACCAAAATATATTGTAGTAAGTGATCACTGGTCAGCTAATTGAGAGAAAACCCTACACCTAACTTAAGTGCACTTTCATGGTCTGGCACAGGGACCTAAAATCATTCTCAGTGATGGATCCAGACCACTACTAAACACCACTCAATTAGCTCAACATCATATCAAATATTCAAACCATTGTAGTAGAACAAAATAAGAATTCCAAATAAAATTCTTTATCAATTTCTTACAATGTTTTTAATCTATTTATAGTAAATTCAGAAAAATACCTGTTGATTCAAATTTAAACATTTTGTCTGCCAAGATGGTGGCTAAAAATAATGGAAGTGATTTCGCCCCCTTGTTTTGTCAAAAGTATTTTTATTGACTGATAATAATCTCTCTTTTTAGACACATGTTATTTCTTGGTTGCATAATACAAATAAATCTAAATTATTCTAATTGATCTAAATACAATATTTTTGCTCAACATTTGCAGCTTATTTTTTATTTATGTTGGATGATGCTACATTTCATGTTATCAAAATTACAAAAAGAAAAAGAAAATTATACAAGAAATTTATTAAAAAAGATTTACTAACAGTGTTTATATATTTGTTGCCAAATCAATTTGACAAACATCTGGGAACAAAATGCTCCTCATTTATTTTAGACAACTTGATTGAGCCATGCAGAACTTAAAATGTGTACTACAAGAATTATGGGTGACAGGTACTTGTTTTATGTCTTGATTACAGTAAATATGCTTTCTAAGATTAGTATACATATGAACAAAGAAAAAAATTAGTTGATGAAATATATTTTTTAGAATCTTACTCTTGTTTTGTTATGGTTTCATTTTATAATACAATGCATTGCTAAGTGTTGTATGCATAGTATCAGCAGGGATCCCATGGTGAAAACAATTATAGGTTGTAGCCCCTGATCACAAACTGCATTTAGGTTATGTCTACAAATAGGGGGTTTTCCAATTTCCTGCTTAGCTAGCTATCAATTGAATTCAGTTTGCATGCAGTAACAAACTCTCAAAAGGCTGCATAGCTAACCATAGGAATTAACCTTATTAATATTTCTGGATCCAAATTGTAGACTATGATTAACTGATAAGAGACCATATCATTTATTTACCAATTGTCAGTTAGGAAGCTGCTATGTTATCTTTCTTCTTATTTACTTATAAGCAGGTAGTGTTGTTTGTTACTTCCTTAGTTGTAAAACACACACACAAAGGTTACAAAGGTTACTAGTACAATAAAATTAAATCAAGATTAAGTCAAATTGTGCTATTACTGTCATTAGCAGTACACTAAATTAGGGAACACATAATCTTTGTCCCTGAGCTGAGATAGTGGCAAATTAGAATCAAAGCTGTTGAATGGATGAACTGCTGGTGAATTCATCAGTTTCAGGCAGATTGCCCCTTGTTAGCTGCAGAAAAGATTACTTAAATAGTAATTGTTACATTAAGGCTAATATAGGTTAACTCCTAAATATGTAATTTTAATCAGTAAGCAATCAGATAAAATTAGAACTTCCACTAAACAAGACAAATAATAGATACATTTGATTTATTATGGCATAAAAGACCTGTTAGATGATTCTATATTAACTTTCTTTTTTAGTTGATCAGGCAATCACCATGATATTCAAATAAACTTTTGCCTCACTTTGTTCAAAATGTCAAGGGATCAACTAAGATTAATTCAATTAATACAAGAAGAATAGAAAGACATACTAGAGTAACAAGTGAATCAAGTATACATAGATGAAATTCCAGAGATACCATTACAGGCACCAACAAGAGAGATACCCTTGCAAAATGGAAAGCAACACACATACACTAACAACAATGAGAAAGAGAAAAGTAAAGTAATAAAAGAAATAACATAAGCAGTCAAAAGACAAATCAATGAGGAAATAAAAAAAAGAGGAGAAACCCACCCTCACCAATTTGATATTAAGTTAACACAATATTGAAGAAACAATACCATGCAAGGCACCACTGCCAAAATCTAATGGGAAATATACAGCTATTCACCAACTTTCAAAGAATGGCTCAAAATGTTCAAATTAACCATGAAAGAAATAAGGGTAATGCAGGAACAGCAGCAGCATGGCTACCACTGTACTTAACAGATCCAGTTTGCAAAAACCAAAACGAAAGAAAGGTGGATAGTATAATAAAAATTAAAACAAAAGATGGAAAAACCAAAATAGAGATATATATATAAAAGAGACAAAGAGCACACAGGAAACCAGAATGCAAAAAAACAAATAAACCTAATAAAAAGTTGAGAGGCATATTACAATGATGATGACCTACTTGAATCAGAGGACAAAGAAACTAGAGAACCAACAATCAGAAGAGGAATCAGAAAACTAAAGGAGCACTACCTCCAGAAAACCAAGCACCCATAATTATAATGATAGATCTAAATAACATTAATACAACACTGTAATAAATGGAATTATGACAAAACTACTATTAATATGGGAGCAGCCACATCAATAATCACAGACAAATTATTCAAAAGAAAAGATCAAGAAAAATCACACTACAGATTGATAACTGCTTCAAGAGAATAGATAGACACAAAAGGTATGATAAAAAGCATGAGGATGCAAATAGCAAATACAACATTTAAACAGTTGCTAATAGTAGTGGACACTCACAAAAACACATTGCCATATGAAGTGATATTAGAAGATGACTTCTGAAAAAAAACAAATGTTTAATAAATTACAGAAATAAAACTTTTAAAATACAAGAGGAAGAACTCAAAAT
The DNA here is from genome assembly GCA_900660155.1 of Hofstenia miamia. Classification (NCBI taxonomy): domain Eukaryota; kingdom Metazoa; phylum Xenacoelomorpha; order Acoela; family Hofsteniidae; genus Hofstenia; species Hofstenia miamia. The sequence continues at coordinate 159,844 of CABFPE010000423.1, read as the reverse complement.
AGAAGAAGAAAAATATAACATTTGAACTAGAGGAAGATATAAAAAATACAAACCTATCAATAGAGAATGTACACAATTAAAACAGAAGAAAACATAGCAGCAGAAATAATGTTGTACATCAAAATGCCATGAACAGAAAGAGAGTCTCAATGCTGTCAAATGTTTGCACCATAAAAATGGAAAGAGAAAAATACAGATACTAATGTAACATCCTCCACCTGGCCTATTTGCACCATGTGTTATTGTTAATAACTACCACTCAGTAAATTGTGGGTGAGGAGTTACTACATTAATGAACCACCAAACTTTTCCTCTCTACTTAACTAGCTAGGTTAATTGAGTACTAATCATCACTATTTAGGTGACGAAACCGTGTGACGTTTCCTCTTTGAATCATCTGTGGGCTACTGCCCAAAGCCGATCTCCACATCACAGTTCCTCTCCTTCATGAACGACGAATGAATCCACTGCACCATCTCAGCTCAACGAGGACTAATTATGTGTACCTTACTTTAGCTCAGTGCATGCACTCATGTCAAGTTGTAACTGACTTAAACTCAATTTTGTAAAGTGTTTGTTGGTTTGATTAAGTAAAGCAACCAGGCATTGACACTAACTGCATTTAAATAATAGTAAAGTAGCCATTACCGTAAAATTACTGGCTTAGCGAATTAATTATTAAATAGCAGTTTCCTATACTTACATTTAATAACAGTACATGTAAAGTCATTTATTCGGTCGATTATAGTCAAGTCTCCTACTATTAAGAATAGATAAATATTCCTAGGGTTTGACTATCCAGTCATTTCAAGCATCTTTTATTTCATACATGTATAGATCGATAGTCAGACTAAGCAAGAATCAAAAAACTCCTAACCGTAAC
>CABFPE010000423.1:136805-157961 GCA_900660155.1 Hofstenia miamia | reverse complement strand
ATTTTTCTTTGAATAGTATCTATTTATTTTTGGATATTGCTGAGTAAATGTTCCATGGAGTAATGATAGGGTTGTGATTGAGATGAGATTGAGTTAGCAGGCCAGACATTATCTTTGGGTCTATCTAGTTTAATTATATCCCATATGGTGTTCATTTGGTTCAGTGTATTTACAGACTGTTTATAAGTTCATAGGATTTTGCCTGTAATAGAACATCAATAGCATGGCATTTGTTGACACATCCTTAGTAAAAATAAGTGTGTATGTATTAAAGCAGCTGTAGAATTATTAAAATCATGTATACCAAGAACAGTAAAGTTTTGAAGTTTTAGAATGAAAAAATTATCCAAACTTAATTCAAATTCATAAAGTTCAGAACCAATATTAGTTAAGTCACTAAGAATAATAACAAATCTTATTCACTTTGGCTAAGCAGTATTGTAACATCCTCCACCTGGCCGCCTATTTGCACAGTGTATTATTGCTAATAACTACCACTCAGTAAATTGCTGGTGAGGAGTTACTACATTGATGAATCGCCAAGCTTTTCCTCTCTACTTAACTAGCTAGGTTAATTGAGTACTAATCATCACTATTTAGGTGACAAAGCCGTGTGACGTTTCCTCTTTGAATCATCTGTGGGCTACTGCCCAAAGCCGATCTCCACATCACAGTTCCTCTCCTTCATGAACGATTGACTGAATCCACTGCACCATCTCAGCTCAACGAGGACTAATTATGTGTACCTTACTTTAGCTCAGTGCGTGCACTCATGTCAAGTTGTAACTGACTTAAACTCAATTTTGTAAAGTGTTTGTTGGTTTGATTAAGTAAAGCAACTGGGCATTGACACTAACTGCATTTAAATAATATTAAAGTAGCCATTACTGTAAAATTACTGGCTTAGTAAATTAATTAATAGATAGCAGTTTCCTATACTTACATTTAATAACAGTACATGTAAAGTCATTTATTCGGTCGATTATAGTCAAGTCTCCTACAATTAGTAATAGATATAAATTCCTAATGTTCGACTATCCAGTCATTTCGAGCATCTATTATTTCATACATGTATAGATCGATAGTCAGACTAAGCAAGAATCGAAAAACTCCTAACCGTAACATAAGTGCGGTTTCATGACTGGCACAAGGACCCTTCGAATCGATCCCGTGATGGAATCCAGCCACTACTCGACACAACTTGCTTAGCTGAACATTTTATTAAATATCAAACCAGATAAATGAAGAATGAAAAATAAAATAAACTCTGAAGAATTTATTGTTCATCAAATTTCTCTTAAATTCTAAGCTATTTATTTAAAAATTGTAAAGTACCTGCTGATTTTGAATTTCAAATAAATCTTCTGCCAATATGGCTGTTCTTATGTAAGCGTAATTTTGCTTGTTACAATTTGTCAAATAGTACTTAATCAGCTAAGGTGTTTTTCTCAAAATGCACAATATTGTAACTTGGTTGCATCTTACAAAATGAAATAAGATAATTAACTAAATTTTACAATCATATTTCTGATTATATTTAATCACTGTAATCATTCGACGTTAATCTTTCTTCTGCAGCTTATTCCTTTTTGGGTGATGCTACACTGCAACTAATAGAAATGCCAGCATGAAAGGGAGAAGTGTGAAAATTTATGATAAAATATAAAATCAAGCATAGGAATAGTATGGAGATCAATCACTGACACTGATTAAGCAAGTAGTCCAAAACATCAATTAGAATACAAGCAGATGAAAACAGAGAGTAATCCACACAATCATTTAAAGAATATGTGGATGAAAACCATTGAAAAAGTAGGTAATCCTCAAGGCTAATTAAAGGGCATAAGGATGAAAACCAAAGATGAAAAGGAATGCAAATACCTGAAATAAAACAAGAAGATTATCAATATTTAATGGATAAAGAAATTGAAAAATTAAAAAACACTTGAAAAACAGAGAAGGAAGTGTAGCACAAGTGACAAGTGAACCACACAGAATAGCAACAGCAGCTGATAAACCAATAAAACTTCTGATAAGAAGAGTTCCTGAACAATGAAAAAATGAATACAATTGAATACTAAATGAACTAATAGATAATAAATCATAAGACAAAGTGAAGGTCAATATGCAGCCCCCACAGTGATCATCAAGCAAGACCAAAAGCACAGAGTATGCATAGACTTCAGGAAGCTAAATGAAATAATGAAAAAAGACTAATACCTGCTACTGAGAATAGAGGACATGCTTTATGAATCCAGCAAACATAAATACTTCACATTGATTGATCTATTCAAAGCATACTTGCAAGTGCAAATGGTACCCAAAGACATAGAAAAAAACAGTGTTTATAACACCATTTGTACTGTATGAATAGATATATATGGCACTTGGATTATGTAATGCAGCTACAATTTTAAATTGATATATAACAAAAGTTCTGAAAAACAAAAAACAGAAAATCAAAGAAGGGATTAATGCATACATAGATGACATATAGAAAAACTGGAAAGAACACTAAAATTATCAATGAAGCAGGACTGAGAATAATTGGAAACAAATATGACATCCTGAAAGAGAAAATAATTTCTTTGGAAGGATAATACAAAAGGGAAGAATAAGTATGAAAGACAATGCAGGAAAAATGATAAAGAAAATCAAAAAATCCAAACAATAACAGGACTTACAAAGAATAATGGGTTCTTTAATTACCACAGATGCTCTATGACAAACATCAAAAATGACAAAACTAATGAAAAAATGAGTCTAATTTATTTAAGAATAGGAAGAACAAGATGAACTACATAACATAAAAGAGGAGTTATCAAAATTACCATCACTGAATACTCCTGGCTGAACAAAGGAGTTCATACTAGACTGTCACATGGTAATATAGCAATAGTGGGCAACACTTTAGGCAAAAAAAATATGGACAGGAGGTACCAGTGCAAAATTACAGATAAACAAAACTCAAGATGTTGGCATTAATTCAGAGCATAAATAAGTTTAGACATGTTCTAATTGGAAAAAAAAATTTAGAGTGAGAACAGACAACCCCAATTTCACAATTAATCAAGAGTAACTTATTACTTTTCACAGTATATGCAATGAGAATAAGATGAATTTCTGTATTATTTTATTTATGAATAGGAGACCAATTAAATAAATTATTATGATTTTTCCAGATTCCTTGTACCCTCAATTAATATATACAAAATTTAACAGCTTAAGTGCAGAGGGGTCATGAGAACTGACTCCCTCACAATATTGCATTTAAAAATTTACATCTAAAGGTAATTCAGAAATATATTAGGTTGAACACATAAAGAACTTGAACTATTTGATCATGAAATCTATCTGAAATATAATACAAAATAACAAAACAAATAACAAATGAACACTCAAAAGCTAGCTATTTATTACAATGAAGTATAAACTAGAAAAGTAATTATAATAATTAAATTTCTAATTTAAATCTAAACAGAGTTTCAAAGGAGTACTAAATAATGGTGAATTTGAATTTATTTTGTAATTCAAACCTAGTGATTTTGCCTGGTTTTATTTTATTTGATTTTGTAAATTGTTAAAATGAATAAACTATACAGTATTGTATTGAAATTATATTAGATGTTTACTTTTATTTTGTTGAAATTCAGTATTTAAATGATATAACCTACATAGAAAACTATTGAAATACAGTCTAGAAAATACATTTACTTATTCAAATATATAATTAGAATTTCATTGAAATCATGCTTTTATACTTTTTATTTTACAAAAACCTGAAAATATTGCAAAATTCATTTATTTCATTTAAGAACTTGGAATTAGAATAACTTGATCAAATTTGGAATTTTTCTCAAAAAAATACTCAAACTCAATATTTAAAAACTTGAACTCACACTGAGTACCTCAAACTTGACTTGAGAACCCTGGTCCTTTCATATTTTATTAGGCTACCATATATTTACACAAGACAGCCAATTTTATAAAAACAATGCATTTAATAGAAAATGAATCAAATGCATCATGAATAAATTCCAAATAACTTAAATCATTAATATTTAACATAACTCCTGAACAACTTGACACGCAAATAATTACTAATAGTTAATACTAATAGTTCAGTAGAAATTAAATAATAACATGCTTATTTCCAGCATGTTGGAACTACCTCTTTTATAAATTTTACAAATTTTTACTTGAACTCACACTGAGTACCTCAAACTTGACTTGAGAACCCTGGTCCTTTCATATTTTATTAGGCTACCATATATTTACACAAGACAGCCAATTTTATAAAAACAATGCATTTAATAGAAAATGAATCAAATGCATCATGAATAAATTCCAAATAACTTAAATCATTAATATTTAACATAACTCCTGAACAACTTGACACGCAAATAATTACTAATAGTTAATACTAATAGTTCAGTAGAAATTAAATAATAACATGCTTATTTCCAGCATGTTGGTACGACCTCTTTTATAAATTTTACAAATTTTCTAACCACTGATGCATAGGTATTAAAAGTATAGAGCTATTTTACATATATCAATTTTGAAAAAATGTCAACTTGTTATTGACTGGTACTTTTTCTAATTCTATAAAATCTCAAATCTTCCAAATTTATATATGATTTAATTTCCACTTTGTTCATAAAAAATTAATTTAAATGACCCTTTTGAGAGAAATTAAAAATGTACCAACCAAAATATCCAGTTAGAAAAATGTTTGGGTTAGTGAAACATCCACATATTTCATGGTGCCATTCAATATCTTATAATGTCCCTTTATTATTATTATTAAAATAATTTGAAAAAATAATTATTTTATGAAAACCTTTTTTATGGAATTACATTAAAAAAACACCAAGGCAGGATATTGATTTATTGAAATGTGAGATTATATGATTATTAGTAAATTGAATAAATGTAATGTTATTTAAAACTTTGGAAATGTTAGAGATTTTTATTATACTTAGAAATATTATTATATTTTCTGTAATTTTATTATGTTAATTGAAGATATTTTTTTATTGTTAAGTTTATTTCTGATTAAATATGACTTTAATGTTTGTTCATACTTTTCTAATTTCTTTTAAACTGTGTTATTTAGTTTATCATTTTTAAAATGTATTCAATTTGGAATGCCAATATAAAAATTTTGCAAATTTACATAATTCAGGGGTGTGTTGATTTTCTTAGAGGTTGCAAAGGATATGCAACAATAATTCATGAGGAAATGCTGAGGTAATTCTTTTTTCTAATAGAATATTTATAGAATCTTTAAGAACACAATCATCATTATTAATATGATAAGTATTTGCTTGTAAGATATGGCAATAATGTGGGAGGAACTCTGCTGTGCCTGGGGTGATAACTCACTCCTTGACAGATGTGGTTGCTTTAAGGCTATGCATAGGTATAGGAAATAAAAGAACTTTGTATTCAATTGATCATACATGCTATTAACAACACACTATGCAAATTTAATATGCTGTTAGCTTATGTGAATACTTGGTAACTACACATTATTATATGTTATTACATGAGATGAAATAACAAGAACACTGAGCTAAATTTGTTATTGAGCTAGAAATTAAATTTGACACACACAATTAGCACCTTGGCTGGTAAGGATTTGTTTCTTGTGATTTGGCTTTGGCATGATGCCATGTAAATTGGTCACTAGCTTGAATGCCTTCTTGGAAATGGTTTTGGTTTATTTTTCTACAGTGAAATTGGCAAACTACCAATTTTTATTTGTTTTGTTAGAGTAAGGGCCAATCTTAGGGATGGTAATTTTTTACAACCTTCATACCACTTGAGCTGCTAGATGTGCCCCATGATTCTACATGGTGACCCTGACATGATACAGAACTGTTCTAGTTTTTTCTTATTGTATTTGGTTTTGTTTTTCCACTGGGTGTGAGTTAGCTGGGATGGATTTCTCTGACCACAATCTACCTCACCACTCATTGATGCACAACCTTACCTCATACATAATTCTACATTTTCAATTCTGTGATCTGATGCAGTGACCAAGCCTGGATTCTATTCTTACCTGTTCTTAGTGCCATATTGGCATTGTCTCATTATTCTAAAATTTGGAATGATTGTTGTACCTATACCTTGATACTGTCTGTCAGTTGCTTTTATTTCTCCTACACAGCTGGATGTTTCTCCTACATTATTGGAATTGTTTTTGGAACCTTTTCCCTTACTTTACTTTTACTTGGTACTTATTCTTGTTCTTATGGATATGGATTTTTCTATTTCTCATAATAGGACTCCCACTTGGGACTTCCCCTGTGTGAGTGCTGGCAGCCTGGACACTGCCCCTCACACCATTGGATTTGATTCTACTGTTGTTTTACCTACACCTACCCCGCCAAAACTATTTCTGTTATGTCTACACCCTCCAAAGTTTTTCTGCAAGAGATTCCCACTCCTGCTACTTTGTCAAACCCATTTATTTTGTATAAGCCATTGTCACCTTCTCCAGAGTTACTGACAACCAAAGTTGAACAGCTTAGAGAAGTCTTTTCCAAGCAAATTTCTCAGTGCTGCTCCTGCCAAGCCCGCCTTGATTCCTTGCAGGCAGAGCTATAACAACAATCCACTGCAGCTTGGCAATGTGAGAGATGCTTGCTTGACTTAATTTTTGCATTAGAGATGCAAGTTAAAGAAACTACCCTGCATTCTCCACTGATCTCATCAGGAGAACCTGAGTATGTAACTCATGCCTTTTTGGATAATGCTCTTGATGCTCTCTCTGAAAGGTTTTCACATATTATCTCACAGACATTTTCTGCTCACTTTTCTTGTGCTCCAACAGTGCCTACAATGTCCCCAGTGATGCCACCATTTGTTACCCCTTTACCTCTTTTACAGTTGGAGGCCCCACATTTACTCAGTCTGCTCTCTTGCAGGTTTCAACACTAACCACCATAGCTATGCTGGGCTCCTGTACCCTGAGCGCAACAGTAGTGCCCACAGCACCCGTTAGTGTCACAGTCACCCAACTGCTACAATTGCTCCACCTCCTCCTCTGAGTAACCCTATCAGGTCTGCAACAACTTGTGGGCCACACTTTACCCAGTTGATTCTACCTTTGAGCTCACTATGAAACAGTATAAGACTACACAAGATGCTGCTGGCCATGCATTTCCCCATGTACCTTCAAGGCCTTGTGTACAATCAGTACATGATGTTGGACAGGGAGGTCAAAACATATTATCAGTTACTTATCAGTCACTTTGAGGACCATTACAAAGCACCTCATATAAAACAGCAGTACAAGATGCTCTTATGTGATCTCTCCTTCAAAAAGGGAGATGATGTCAGGACCTATATTACACAGGTCAATAGACTCTTTCACCTTAGCAAATTGACACCAGATTACTTGCGACATGATCTCTCTTAGATTAGATGAAGCACTGCCTCCTGAAAACCTTGTGCATGATGTCTTGGTAATCACCCTGTTATTGCATACCAATGTCATCCCCATGGATGTGAATGGACTTTTAATTAATGTCACAATTGATACAGGAGCCTCTGCTTCAATAGTAAGCAACACCTGTTGCAACATGCTTTGCTTAAAGAGAGAGAATTTGTCACTGTCTCCTGTGTGCTTGCTGGATGCTTTGGGAAATACCATTTTGCTGAAAGGACAAATAAATTACCTTGAATTACAAATTCGCCAAGAATGTTTCCTAGTGGATCTCATTGTTGTAGATACTTGCAATCAGCCCTTGCTGTATGATGTCATCCTTGGCAATGATTTTCTCAAGAAGAACACCTGTGTAATATACTATGGAAATAACACAATTTTGATCTGCAAAAGTGAGCCTCAGGAAGAGCTTAAAGCCATCTGTAACCAAGAAATTTTACTAATGTTAGCTGAAAACCTTGTTGTGGAACCTTGGCACTGGCAACAAGTTGCTGTCATTACTAACTCTCCTTACAAGGGTGATGTTATGATTTCCAGACAAAGAGGAAAACACCTTCATGGTATACATTTTTCTCTGGACCTCTGTCATGTCTCCTGTGGCAAGACTTATGCTACTGTGCTTAACAGTTCTGCTCATTCAATTCGAATGGATCCTACCAAGACTTCCCTCCTTGCGACTCCAGTCTGACTTGAAATGAAAGCTGCTGCTTGTTTACCAGTTCTCACCACTATTCATGACCTGAGTGAACCCAGTGATCCAGTATGCATCCCAGTAGTCAATGAGAAGACTCATGGACATCTGAGTCCCCAGGAATGCGATGCACTCTCTGCTCTTTTGCACCAGCACCATGACATGTTCAACTATGGCTTGATCTGTTTTGGTAAGGCCATTGGGGAACAACACGTGATTGAAACCAAAAGTGATCACCCCATTCAGTTGCCATTTCAGTGAGTACCAGAAAACCTATGGGTGGAATATGAACAGATCCTCAGCAATCTAATATAGAGCAGTATTATTAGAAACAGCAAAAGCCCTAATGTGGCACCCACAGTATTCATTTGCCAAGGCAAGAAGTACAGCCTTTGCGTCAACTTCAGAAAATTAAATGATATCACCATCAAAGATGCATATCCTTTGCCTTGCATCAAGGATCTCTTATATGATGCCAGCAAATACAGTTTGTTCTTGTGCTTAGATCTCTGTAAAGCTTATTGACAGATACCTATGAAGCCTGCCAACATCCTGAAAACTGCCTTTATCACACCATATGGCCTTTTGGAGTGGAAATCCTGAACAAGTCTACATTGATGGGAAACTTACTATAAAAGATATATTTCAGAAGGGGCAGCCCATCTTTACCCAATTGGAGAAAATCTATTGAACCATAAATTCTCTAGATCCTTGCATTATAATTCTGTTCCAGGCAGGAGGAGATTTAATGTGGATGAACAAAACTGAAATGATCACCTGATACTATGATGTCACAAAGCACATTGAAATAATCACAATGTTATGTGCCAGCATCAATGATCCTGAAAAAATGACATTACTGCAAGTGAACGAATATTGTTCTCTTTTCATCAACCATGCCACATGAATGGGATCATTACAGGAGGTTTTCCTCCACTTTTACCACAACACAAGAATCAGCACAGAGGATGCCCACACCTCTGATACCAATGCCCTAATGACACTCCTCATTGCCCTCAAGGGCCTCAGGTTATATGAATGTTTTTACAATACATTAACTCAGAGATTAAATGTATTACAACTTAATTGCCCCATCAGTTCTAGGCTACCAGAGCTAAAGTACTTCAGACTATGCAGTGAAACCATCATACAATGGGAGGTGCTCATGCAAGTAACTCAGTGACCACATTATGCAGAGGTTTCAGCTTGGGATGACGTGCTGGCAAAGGAGATGGTCAAAGAAGCCCAAAAGTTGTTGTGTGGTCCTACTGTCCAGTTGTTACAGCAAATTTAACTGTGCAATGGGGGGCATGTAGAGTCACTCAGGGCCCTTTATTTTATTTTATTTTTTGACACTCTTTTTGATCAATTCAGTGCTATTCCAATTATTAATTTAGTGATTTTTATTGATTTTTAGTATTTTGAACTTAGGTTTCAAATTTGTTATAATTGTCCCCTCAGTTAAAGTGTACATGTAAATTGCTTGTTTAATTTGGGAGGGAATTAAGTGAATTTTGTAAATGGTAAATATTTACCTTTTTCTCTGTATAAAATAGGGAACTCATTGTTGCAATTGTCAAATAAATTTTATTCTCACTGGATAACATTTGCTTCTCTACTTACTCTATATTACTAACCCTTTTTAGCATCATTATTAATATGATAAGTATTTGCTTGTAAGATCTGGCAATAATGTGGGAAGAACTCCACTGTGCCTGGGGTGATAACTCACTCCTTGACAGATGTGAGCCCATATTGTGGTCACTTTAAGGCTATGCATAGGTATAGGAAATAAAAGAACTTTGTATTCAATCAATCTTACATGCACTTAACAACACACTATGCAAATATAATATGCCATTGGCATATGAGAATATGTGATATCTACACGTTATTATATCTTATTACATGAGCTGAGATAACAAGAACACTGAGCTAAATTTGTTATTGAGCTAGAAATTAAATTTGACACACACAATTAGCACCTTGGCTGGTAAGGATTGTTTCTTGTGATTTGGCTTTGGCATGATGCCATGTAAATTGGTCACTAGCTTGAATGCCTTCTTGGAAATGGTTTCAGTTCATTTTTCTACAGTGAAATTGGCAAACTACCAATATTAATTTGTTTTGTTAGAGTACGGGCCATTCTTGGCAATGGTAATTTTTTGCAACCTTCATACTGCTCAAGCTGCTAGATGCACACTGTGATTCTACATTATTATGAAATATTATTCTCATAACATATTATGAAATTGCAATGAGAGATTCACTTAAAAATGTTCTGGAGTTACAAAGTTCAGGATGACTTTTCTTTCAGTCTATTTATGAGAAGAAAGCACTTTTTAGAAGTCTTGTAAAGCAAATTATGTCCTTGTTGATGCTTCCATCATCAGAAATTGTTCAAACTTTTAATGCTCTTCAATAGAATTTCAACAAGGTTGGTGTAGAGAATTTAAAAAACTACATTAAGTAAGTTGTTGAATTTTATCAATTTATTTAAATATTTGTTTGATAACTAAAATAACACATGTCATTTATTAATGTTTCTCATAGTATTGGATTTGATAGGGTTAAATGATATAGAGAGAAGCAATTTTTGCAATTTAACACCAAAGAAGAAGAAACCATATCTAGTAAATGACCTATTGGAATCACAAAAATTGCTGCAGTTGCATAGAATTTTATCATTAGAGTATTTGAATAGATGCAGTCATGTCCTTGATTCATGGCTGTATAGTTTTTATCTCTGTAACCAGAAGCTAGTAAGCCAGCAATTATTTCAAATGACTAATACAGAAATTAATATACCATTATCACCCACTTTAGAGTTTGAATTGCTGATATTCACATAAACAATGTGCAGTCAATTTTAAATCAGGCTAATGATAATCAGTTTGATGGATTTGTGGATGCCTTGCTATTTCATTAAGAGAATATAATTGGTAATTTTTTACAAATAGTTAAAATATTATCATTTTTTACTCTAATTTTAATATCTATCAAATTACTTCTGCAAAATCATATCAAGTTTCACAAATATTAAGACTTTATTTATGTCTGGCAAATTTAGAGCAGCAACACAATAGTTTCAACTGGGAGCATATGTGATAGCTTTTATGACTGGTTTTTTTTACAATGAAAGGTGTACAACATTGCTATTTGACAGTCCAAATTTTTTTTAAAAAGATATTTTGAAGATGCACTGTTTCTATCATTCCCTTCAACTTGCATTGTAAGAATGCAAAGATTTTGAAACATTTTGATATTTTAACCATTTCAAAATAGAAATTAATCAGCTTCCTTTGTTTGAGTTGTTTTGCAGCTACCAACATTTATTTATTTCATTAAATTACTTAAATTACATCCACTGATATAAGTGTTAAGATAAATAGTTTATTTTTACAGTAAAACTAAATCTATTATTGCACCAAGTAAATTGGAACACTGGTAATTATAATCATGCACATTTTTAAATTGAGATAGCTAGCACACAGGGGTATAGTGGCAAACACACCTATTTAAGTAATAAGAGAATGTTGGTTTGATTCCAGCCTGTTTAAATTATTGTAATGTCAGTTGGTGCAGGTCATTATTTATAGGCCAGTCTAGTGTTTTTTCATGTTTATAAATATGTTAATAGTAAAATAATTGTAGATAAGGTGATACTTTTTATTGAAATAGAACCACAGTTACTTGTCTTCTTGATAATTTTTAGAATCAGAGTTGCTCTAGTTTATGTTTACCTAAGCAACCTTCTGACTTGACATTAAGTTCTGTGGTACACTTCACCCTATAGTCAACCAGTGATTCTACATGGTGACCCTGATGTGATCCTGAATGGTTATCAAGCTAAGAAGAATTTCCCTGTGATCCACTGTCATCTTCTTGCTTTTGGAATTCACCATATGATTTTCTCTTGGTATTCAACAGTGCTCAACCTGATGCCTCTTTGTAAAATAAATCAAACCAAAGTGAGTGAGAATAAGCACTGCTCCTAGTGTTACATGATTTGAAAAAGAGCTGTCAAGCTTGGACATTGATATTGTGGGACCTCTAGTCACACAACTTGCTAACATGCTCTCCAAATACTCTATGCTCTATAAGATACAAAGAAAACAGCTAGTCTGTCCTGAGGTGGCATGTAACATCAGTTGATGCTGGTTGGCCATTCTAGTGTTTTCTCATTTTTGTAAATATGTTAATGGCAAAATTTTATTTAATGTGATACTTCATATTGTAAATAGAACCACAGTTACTTGTCTCCTTGGTTATTGTTAGAATCAGGGCAGCTCCAGTTTATGTTCACCTAAACAACCCTTTGCCTTGACATTAAGTTCTATGGTACAGTTCACTCCATAGTCAACCCAGTTATTCTACATTATAAACTAAACTACTGCTACAATTTTTACATTGAAACAAGGTGATAAAAAATTGATTAATTTTTCAATTACAATTAATAACCAAATAGCTTAGCTTTTAACCAAGTAACCCAATAATGGGTGTGAAATCATTTCTCAACTATTCATTACTTAACAGGTTATACATAAAACATGTAAATATTAATAATAAGTTTACAAGATCACCAAATCAACTATTAAATAAATCATTAAAAAGTTCTTCTATCACACTGATAGTAACATTATTGAGAGACTGTGTAATTTACAAAACATATCACTATTAAACTTATTAGAACATATGTCACTCAAAATGTTCTCAAATTTATATTTGAATTGCCATAGCTCATAGCTAGTGCTTCAATAGACACTTAAAAGGATAATAGATCCAGAAATGTATACAATCAAATGTTTTGAATGAATTATTCCAGCTATTTTTTGGTGGAAAAGTCAAAAGTATTCTCTTCTACAAATAAACAATAGCTTGCTATTTAACAGAAAAAGGAAATTTGTTTTCATTCTTTATTGTATTTTAGGGATGTTAAGAAATTGTCCATCATAAAATCTTGTGGGACCAAGATTTCAAGTACTCAAGATGTTAAGAACTTGAATTCAAATAAGCTCAGAAACTTGGCTGAAAAAACTCAGAAGAGAAATCATCAAAACTCAAACTGAAACTTGATTAAAAATCCACTTTTTGAAAATACTATAAAATTCAATTATTATAAATTTCAATTTTTTTCACCAATTGTAAATAACTAATTTTTAGCTTAGAATTACTGTAAAATAAATGTTTTTTGACCTCAAAAAACTTGATCAAACTCAGAATTTTCTTTATAAAGTACTCAAACTCAAACTTAAAATCTAAAAACTCAAAATCAACTCAAAAGCCCTGTGTGGGACATCATATTTCACTAATCAGATATTTTGCTAACTAGATGTCCAATAAAAATGTAATTAATATGAAATAAATATTGTAATTATGCTAAGTAATTTATCAGGATTTACTTGGAAATGGAAAAGGACAGACCTGCTTTAGCAAATCCAATAAATACCAAAAGGAGGTGTTAAATTGCAATATAAAGGATATTCTTTGTATTTTCATATTAGAAAGCTAAGAATCCTTATTGGAAGTGTTCTTTACAAACATAAAAACATAGCTTAATCAATGCACTTAATTATAGTGTTAGGTAAAACCATGTTTTTACTGATTTATAAAGTAGAATTGTTATATATAAAATAAGATTTGTTTAATGGAAGTATAGCTAGTTGAACTTGTAGAACTAATATTTCTGTTGTTGCCTTGTAACAATGAGTAAGGTTAATACATAATGAAATCCCTGCCTTTAAGTAGATAATACTCCTAGAAAGGGGTGACCAGGAATCTGCAGATTTCAATTTAACAATATTAATAATACAATATTTGATATGGTGAAATTTATTAGAACAGCATCTCTTGCCATACAAATGAAATTTTTCATTTGCATTTTGAATTTACATTTCTATAAAAAATGTGCTAATTTTTATTGGATTATTCAAACTGGCTCATTTCAGAATCCAATGTTTTGCTATTATTGATACCATTAAACAAATCTAATGTATTTTGCACAACATTTCTATTTTTTTGTTAATAGATATTTATTAATTATAAAATAATATACTAAATATGCATCAATAGAACTACAGTAAATGTGTCAAGAAGTATGAAGCAATTCTAATTATTTTATTATGGAATCAAATTCAAATTTTCTGTTAATGAATGAAAACAGGTACACAAAGAATGTCTTGTAGAGTATTATAATTGATTACAAACTAATGGCAAGAAATGCATCCATCCTAATATGTATCATTGAAGAACCTGATTGATGCATGCTTGGGTTTAATTGTATTTCTACATTAAAAGGTAAATTTTAAGTTTATTATCAGTACATTGATAAGATAGTATGTAGAACATAAATGAATATCATACAAATGTTTGCAGTGTTTAAAATATTTTTTCTCAACTATGAATAAGCAAGCTATGTTGTTATAAGTTATTGGATAAATATTGCAAAAAAACAATAATTCCACTTGTTAAACAATATTGCCTATAACATAATTTTGCTTTATTTGTTATTATGAATTTAACTAATTTTATTTCACATGTAATGCAAACAAATAGTAACTATAAAAATATATTTACAGCATTCATGACACCTGAATCATTTAATGTGTAGGGAGATTTGGTCAGAGTCTGACCTACTATTTTTATACAAAAGTATGGCTGTTACTTACACTATGAATTTTCAATTAAATAAGTAATAATAAAATTAAAATTAACAATAATATTAACAAAACAATTAAAACAGTAACTACTACTTAAAGACTATTCATCAATAATGGTGTTTATGTATGTAGATCTAATCTAATTTACCACTTTGGTTGATTTTGCTTTAATATGAAATATCCATAAATTTACATTAAAGGGACAAATTGGAACATTTTGGTATCAGTCAAAGAGAGTGACAGTCAAAGTGAGTGACAAACAAAATGGCGTCCATAAATATTGGATTTAGCTTAAACATTTTCAAAATAATGTAATATTAATATGTAATTTAGCTGAAGCATTTCTCAGTGTAATTAAAATTTAATGTCATTTTAAATGCAATAGCCAGTCTATTAATATAATATAATATTTGTAAGCTAAATGCATACTACAAAGTAAAGTGAGTGACATGTCAATATGCCTAAGTTTAGTTCATTAATATTTTTAAGAATTAAATTTGTAATAGTAATATAATTTTAATTTCAACAATGTCAGGATCTTTCAGCCAACAGCATCATCTGCCAATGACAATTCACTGTTGAATAGCCAAATTATAATTATAAATTTTTGGAATGGAATTTATTAAAGCAAAAAAAGAATATCTACATTCTGATTCATGGTGTAAGAATAACACAGCTGTACATTTGTACAGACCATGTGAGTTCAAATCTCACCAAATCATAAAGGCAATAATTTATTTTGTATTATGCTTACAATATGGAAACTATATTCTATTATGTATCTATATTTTAGTGGGTCATTGTTTACAACTTAAATTTTTAATTTGTAAATGATTTTATTGAATAAAAAGTTCATTTTAAAAACAAATATATTATAATAAATATTAGTAGAATATAATGAAGAACTGTCAAAGCAAGCAAATGACATTAAGAGTGAGAACAAAATATCTCTCTCAAAAAATGAATAGCTAGCAATTCTATATAGTAATATTAATAAGTGGTATTTGGAAAAAATGCTGTTTTATATTTGAAGATTAAATTTCAATATCACTTACATTGTTCATTAGAAAAATACTTGTGAAATTTAATAAATGAAAAGGACAAAAATGCACAAGAAAGGAGCATCATTTATAATTTTATGTATATTAATACATAAATTAATGAATTAAAGAATTGCACTATAAATAAATTAGTAATGAATTACTTTAAGGAACAAAAGTTATGATGACAATGATAACCTTTAATTGCTGCACTATCAATAAATTAACTCAAATTTAGCAGTAAAACAACATTATTTTAATTTTGCATAATTAGTTTAAGGTCCTAAGATTAAAATCATATGCTCAATTATTAACTTGTACTGATTTATTATATAATAAATTAAAATTCCAAGAAGACCATAGTGAAGTTCTATAGGTGGCTATTTTACAGAAAAAAAAACAATGTATTAGCTAAATTAAAATAAATACTGCCAAACAGAATTCAATATTGCCATTACAAAATGCAATGTTGCCACTTAAAAACAATTGTTATTTTTCTTTAAATCAATTTTATATTATAGTTCTTTTTTACATCATACTAGTAGTTTGTTCATAGAATTTGCACTGCTCAAGTTAATGTTGGAATCTGATTTTCTTACATATAGCTGTATAATTTTGCTTATAAATGATGTAGGTTATATTGAAGTTTGATCTTCTAATGAAATATATTATGTTTTACTTCAAATACCTCTTCAGGTAATATTGCCACCTGATTTTCAACTTTAAAACACTATTATTATGCATAATATCACTTCAGGTAATATTGCCACCCAATTTTCAAGTTTAAAACACTATTATTTTGCTTAATTTTATTTCCAACAATATTGCCATCAGATCTTCAAGTTTAAAATAGTATTATTTTGTTTTATACTGCTTAAAACAGTATTCTCAAAATTAAAAGGCAATACGTTTGATGAAGTTTGTATAGTTATTATAATTATTATTATCATATAGAATTGCTAGCATTTCAGTTTTAGAGAGAGATTGTGTTCTCACTCTCAACATGATTTGCTTGCCTTTCCAGTTCTTCACTATATACTATTTATATTTAATAGTAGCATTTAAATTACACATCCAGTAACTTTCTTTAATTTTTGAAGCAAAATATTCCTGATTGTTTAGTTGTGAAAAAAGCACGAAGTAGATATCAATTAAGGTTCAATGTAGAAATCACTTCAAAATAATTGTGTTATCATTAGCATTATCATTAACAGAAATTAAAGTACAAATAATATTTATAGTAGGGCTCAGGCTCCAATTAAAAGAATAGTAGATGTTGGAATGGATTAGAACATGATTATTGGATTAACATTTGGAAAAAGATCAAATCAATACTGTATGACATATTACATAAAGATTGCTTGTTTTGAAAGCATTAATAGTAGTTAGTGTAAAACTTAAACTGTCATAAATTGTCCATCATTATCTTTTATTATTACTTTACTAAATCAATACTCAAGTCTCACCTGTAACTAGTGAAATGCAAAAAAATAGTGTTTTAAATTTGAGTTTTAGGTCACAATTTTATCAGTAATGGTATTATGCATAATAGTATTGCATTAAACTTGTAAATCATTTTGATTTAGATTGATAGCAGTATACGCAGGCCCGCTATGTAAATAAAGTTAGCACAGGGGCTTGCTCAATTTTGAAGGGGCTAATAAATATTTTATTTTATTTAAAATATTTTATCAGTATTATAAAATAAGATAAGAAAGAGCTTGAACAAAATTTTATTTAAGAACAATAGGAAAAAATAGTTTACCACAACTGCAATCGTCGATTTTTCAAATTGTTAAATCTTTTTAAAAAATTTTCAGTTTCAATTGAAGAAGTCACTAAACTTTCATGTGAAAGGAGTACCAAATTAGCCTTCTGTTTCTGTGACATACTTCTTCTATATGGTGAAATAATTCGGGATAGAGTGCTGAAACTGGCTTCACATGTTGCTGTCGATGCTGGTAATGTCAGTGCTGCCGCATAAAGCCGAAAGACACTTGGAAAGGCTTCTCGAAATGGATAAAGAAACTTTGTTATACCTTCAATATCTGCATTAAAACATTTTTCATTGAGTTTTGTCTTAAGAAAATTTGAAGCTGCAGCAATTTCACACTTACTTTCAATAATATCAACAGAACATAGCTGTGCCAAAAGAGAAAGATGTGATTGGATTAATAGTTCATTCTCAAATTCTGTTAAGCATTTAATGCTTCTTAAAAGAGCAACATTTTCAGTACTAAATCGTGATTGAATTTCACCAATTGTTCTGTCCAGAACTCCATAATACATTTCTAACAATTTACATTTTGCCGATGTACCCAATTCACTAACCTGAATGTCTGTAACAATAAAATCATTTAAATGGACAGGCAACTCTCGCTTTCATTTCTCTGGAAATGGTGAGTCATAATTTTTAAAAGATTCTTCATACAATTTTACAAATTCAATTTCCTGTCACATGTTCTTGACTAATTCTAGAGAACTCTTCACAATTTCACTGGCAGTTAGCAAATCCATTTTTTCTGATTGTAAGATATCATTGGCTGGTTTAAGACAAGAAAGTAATGTATGTATGAATTTTACAGTAAACATAAATTCAGGTTCTTTCATTTTTGTAAGGAGACCTGTTGCTTCAATAATAACATTTCCCGATAAGTTGCTTTTAATTACTTTTTCAAGTAACTCAATCAGGCTTTCGTAGTTTTCTGAAATACACTTTGTCATTTTTAAGTGACCATCCCAACGCTGTTCCATAAGACGAGAAAGCTTTGTACCTTCATAGAGCTTTGAAACTAGAAAATTTCTAGTAAAGTTGTACAATAAGCTGCAAAAATCAAAATGTTGTCATCCCGAGAAATGGCATTTATTACCACTAGATGGAGCTTGTGGTTGTAACAATGGATATATGGAATTAATTTACTTAGTTTCTGCTGTAATCTAGCTTGAACTCCGCCATGCTTGCCTGCCATTACAGCAGCTCCGTCATAACACTGGGAAATAATGTTTTGGGGGTTTAGGCCAAGAGACTCGATAGATTGTAATATCACAGTTGTCAGTGCCTCTGCACAAAGATCATCTGTTGTTTCAATTGCAAGCAAATGTTCAAATGCTTTTCCCTCTTTTACAGAACGTATTACAATTGACAGATTTTCATTACCAGTGGGATCTTTAGTTCCATCCACCTTAAGTGTAAAATATGGGGTATCAGAATTTTTTATCTTGGTTACAATCTTTTCTTGAACTATAGTAGCCATCATTGATATTATATCGTTCTGAATTTCATGAGATGTGTAGGTTGCTACTTTTGGTATGTTCTTTGCTATTTCGGACAATTTTGAATCTTTTTGCAAAGTATACTCAAATAGACGCATAAAAAGGCCTGATTGAAAATTAATATTATCTTCATTTGATTTTTCAGAATCTCCTCTATAAGGTAGTTTGTTAATAACCAAAAATTTATGTACATCAAGGATGGCACTAACATAATATCGGTTTTTTTCAAGTTGATTTTCAATTAGTAAAGTTGAGATTTCTTGGTGATTTTCTTTACGTGACTGTAATTCCTTCCAAGATTTCATTGCTTGAATATGGTCAGAAGAAAGTTCGTGTAAATGGAATCCACGCTTTTTTTCTAGGGCTGTTTTCCAATTTCGAAATCCTGTTGAACGGAAAGCATATTCTCCAGTGTTTGATGAGCTACAAAATTTGCAACAACAATAGCAAAATGCTGCATCACTCTCCTTTGAATATTCTAACCAGGGTCTGCCTAGATACCATTTGTCATTAAATGAACGAACTTGATTACCAAATACTGATGGTGGAAATTTTCCACTTGGTTGGTTAGGGTTGTCATCATTCAAATCACTTGGAATACATTTATTAACAGCTCCTTTCACACTGCCTGACTGAAAATAATTTAGAAGCAACATTGTTAATCTATAAATAAATAAAGTTTTAAAATATGGCAAATGTATATTTTATAAATTACTATTAAAATGAGAAAACTATAATTTTAAACATTGAAATTTGTTTTTGTTTTGATGCCTTTGGCTGATAGTGACCATAACCATTTTAACAGTACTCTAATACTGTCTCTTTATGACAATATAAATGATTTCAACATAAACAATTATTTAAAAATTATCATAAAAAATATTATTAATTTAAGTTGTGAACTGATAAATGAAGTTTTAAAAATAATTTTATGATGAAGTTGAGCACTAAAATGGTGTCACTCACTTTGCTTGTTGCACACAGGGTTTTCGAGTTGAGTTTGAGTTACTTGGGCCAAGTTCGAGTTTTTACGTTTCGAGTTTGAGTTCGAGTAATTTTTGAAATGAAATTCCGAGTTCAATTGATTTTTTTTCTAATTCCGAGTTTTTTAGAATAAAAAACATTTATTTTACAATAATTCTAAGCTAAAATATAGTTTTTGTGATTGGTAAGAAAATTTATATTTAAAAAAATGTAATTTTTATGGTATTTTCGAGTGGATTTTTGAATGAGTTCAAGTTTGAGTTTTGATGATTTTGTAGAGTCACCCGGGGAAATTCGTGTTTATTATTTAGTTAATTTTTATTTCCTTTTACGTCACTATGACGTCAGAATTATGTTTTGACCTCGGGTTTGTGAAGGAACTCATGTCCCCTCGAAGGTGCTATATGTTGCTCAAATGTAATTTTAATTGCGAGGGAAATTTATGACATGAACAATTAAATTTGATTGTAAACTAAGGCAGGTAGTTATTTATTATTAACCATGTATAAAATGAGTAAACTTGTAGAAAATGGTCAATAGATTTTATCTATCCTCAAATACTGTTACTTTTCTCTCCGTTACTTTATCTAGTGTTATAGTATGAAAATAATTGCTTAAGCTTGGCGACAATTTGGGAGTGCCTTCTCAAGGTACAGGGCGACACGTAGCTCCTGGCAATCATTAGATCTTCCCAGCCCAAATTGTGGACTCATTAAGTTACGGATACGGGTACGGTTAAGGAAATAATAAATCTCTCATTCAAAACTCAACACATACATGCACCTATAATTGATTACACTGTGATGATACCATGCTGTTGGCTAACATGAATGTCTGGTAATTACAGACTATTATTTAGTGAGCTGAGAGATAACAATGAAAATGAGATTTACTTTTGTAATGAGATAGAAATTAATATGTGAGACAAATAGGGTAGCACCATGCACTAATCGAGCACTGAACTGTTTCTGTTTTCTAAAGACTCCGCTTCAGCTGGAAGCCACGTTAGTTGATCATCTTGGAAAGACCTAAAGTATCGTATCAAATACTTGG
>CABFPE010000423.1:86409-135805 GCA_900660155.1 Hofstenia miamia | reverse complement strand
GAGAGTTATATATTTTGACCTCAGGTTTACGAAGGAACTCATGTCCTCTCGAAGGTGCTATACATTGCTCAAATGTAATTTGAATTGCAAGGGAAATTGATAACATGAACAATTAACTTTGATTGTAAACTAAGGCAGGTAGTTATTTATTATTAACCATGTATAAAATGAGTAACCTTGTAGAAAATGGTCAATAGATTTTATCTATCCTCAAATACTGTTTCTTTTCTCTCTGTTACTTTATCTAGTGTTATAGTATGAAAATAATTGCTTAAGCTCCGCGACAATTTGGGAGTGCCTTCTCAAGGTACAGGGCGACACGTAGCTCCTGGCTATCATTAGATCTTCCCAGCCCAAATTGTGGACTCATTAAGTTACAGATACGGGTACGGTTAAGGAAATAATAAATCTCTCGTTAGAAACTCAACACATACATGCACCTATAATTGATTACACTGTGATGATACCATGCCATTGGCTAACACGAATGTCTGGTAATTACAGACTATTATTTAGTGAGCTGAGATATAACAATGAAAATGAGATTTACTTTTGTAATGAGATAGAAATTAATAAGTGAGACAAATAGGGTAGCACCATGCACTAATTGAGCACTGAACTGTTTCTGTTTTCTAAAGACTCCGCTTCGGCTGGAAGCCACGTTAGTTGATCATCTTGGAAAGACCTAAAGTATCGTATCAAATACTTGGATGAACCACAATTGTTTATATTAGTTTATTTTCTCTTTACTTGTTTCCCCAGAATCAGGGCTGCTGTTTCCTATGTTAAACCTTCTGCAGAGTCAATTAGTTACTAGTAAAATCACAGCCCACAATTCTACAATTTTTCTCTTCCAAGTTTTTACGATCAAGTTTTGCGAGCTTATTCGAGTTTGAGTTCTTAACATTCAGAGTACTCGAAAACCCTGGTTGCACACTTTGATATGTTGTATTTTTAGTGTCCTAATTTTTTAATATCATTTTTAAATATTGTAGTTTTTTGACGTGCTTTATAATTTCGTAATTTTTTATTGTAATTGACAATTAATGTAATATTTTTAATGTCATTTTTAATTGATATTGTTGGAAATGACTTCCTAAACCTAACTCAAAACCTTATTTCTTTATTATTATATAAACTGAGACACTAAACCAAAATCACAAATGGATGTTTTTAACCTAAACCTTAACCCAAAGCCCTATTTACTCATCATTAACAGACATAAGCCCTAACCCAATAGCTTATTTCATTATTATTTTGTAAACCTATCCCCCAAACCCAAACATCAAATACATTTTCCTAAACATAAACCATAACCCAAAACCTTATGTCTGTATTATTTATAGATCAAAACCCTAACCTCAAATCCTATTTTTTCATTACGTAATAAACCAAACTCCTAACCTAAGTTAAATATATTTAATAAATTAAATTTACAACGTTAATGAACAGCCAAAGTTTCTAAGAGACGACATTAAAAATTCGACATTAAAAACCTTCCCGACCTGTAGACCCAATCTACACAAGTAAAAAATTGGGGTCCAATAACATGATTCATTTTGTGTAGATAGCATTAATTTGGATTGTTGAATATGATGGAAATGTTGATGTTTTTGTAACAAGTAAGCTGCATAAAATTTTTTAAGTTAATATAGTTAAGCGTAAAGTAGGGCAGATTTGATGCTTACTAGGTCTAGAATATACCTGTCATCGTTTAGAGCTAACATAATCATTATGTAAATTCTTCTGAAATTGCGATCCTTAAAAAATTCCTTTAAAGAACCTTTTAAAGCTTCATATTTGACACACCACTGAATGCATTAACAAGCCTATTTCTTAGTTATCAGATAAAGAAGCTTCAGTTCTTAGCTCAATCGTAAGTTCTATGTTTCTCACTTGCGCGAACGTCAACATTTAGCCTCAAGAATTACTTATCACCACGAATGGGAAAGAATTTTAAAAATTTCTTTTGAGTGAATACTTGCATTTGCTTCGTAGGAGCAATTACGAACTCTCTGATCTTAAAATGATTTCTTCGGTGATGGTACTTTTAAAACGTTATAATAGGGAAAATGCTTCCTCTTATTTTTTTGACGACACATATTTGTTATGATGCATAACTTTAAGTCAACAAGTACACAATTGCAATTAAATTGCAAGCCGAAATCGTCCTCTCTCGATTTTGAAGCTGCAGCAATGAAGTCAATAAGTACTGCTTGACCTGCAGTAGAAATCCGAGGATGTTTCATTATTGCCAATTAATTTCATAGGCTTTCATTTTAATTCAATTCTTGCATGCTACGTATAGTGTTTAGAGCTAAACTCCTGATTTTTTCAGACAAGTTGAACAATTAATTCTTGCTGTTTTGTTTAACACAGATAGAACCACAATTCAAATCGTTAAAGTATTAATGGCTCTCTGGTTTTGCTAGCAGGAGAAATGCAGGTTTTTGATATTCTCAATCCTCTTCCAGTTACATTCTATCTTCGTTTAAAGCTATTGTTTGATTAGTATAGTGTTTTGATTTTAAATTCTGATAAATCACGAGGAGGAGAAATTTGTGTTTATTACCAGTCGCATATGCATGTTGAACAAATATTTCTAGAAGGCTGTCATAAGATTGAAATTTTGTGGTTTTTACTTTTCATGCTTCTAACACGCACATTTTCGCAGTTATTAATTATTATAGTCACATCTCGGATAGTGTTGATAGTCTTTCTGGCATTTACACAAACTCTTAAATCCAGTGTGGATAGTGACCATATAGGACTTCTAGCTATTCCTAAAGTTCCTGCTAAAATAACTCATTGCTACATTCATTTCCATGATCACAATTGCTGCAATAAAATGGCTCTGAATAATGTTTTGGATAATTTTAATTTTGAGCATATTCTTGAAATAATTGACCCTGATAAAATGATGGAAGCCCTCATAATAATTATCTATTCGGTTTACAACGAATGTTGCCCCTTAACAAAGTCAAATTGTCAACACTCCATGTAAAATTTTTGATGCGAACGATTTATCTCGCCCAGCGAAGACGTCAAAGCTACAAAGCCAAATTACCTTCAAAAGAAATTCAACAAAGCATTTCGACGAAACGTATTGATTCTCATAGTACTAAAGACTGGTGGTAGCATATAAATTAACTTGGTATTGAACCCACCAAAAAGGTAAGGTTTCATCGCAAGACGATCTTCGTCTGATTTCAGTCGATTTCGAAATTTTGAATGATTGATATATGATGTTTTTATTTCTAATAGCTATAATCTTTTTCTTAAGAAAAATCAGTTTGGATTCCGGAAAAACTATTGTACACAGGATGCTTTCATCAGATTGTTAAATTCATGTAAAATTATCAAAAAAAAGAGGTTTTGAATATGTTAGGATCCTCGCTCTGGACCTTAGCAAGACGTTTGATCGTGTATCTCATTGCCTAATAATTCGTGAGCTGAGAAAATTCAAATGATTCGTCAATGATTTGAATAATGGATGAATAGCTCAAAAAAATCAACTTCCTGGATGGTTCTGTGAAAATCGCGAAGTATCTCCTCAGCTATCTGTTTTAGATTCTCCTGAGGTTTCCTGGGGTGCTTGAACATTTTGAGGGATTGGGAAAAGTTTGTTTTGCGAATTTGGAAACTTTAAGCATTAAATTGTTTTATAATATATCGTTTAAAATGTGGGAATTTGAAAACTAAAAATAGTTTCATAATGTATCGATTAAAAAATTTATGAAAGTTTGCAAACATTAAATGGATTAATATCGATTAAAAACTTGCAAGCTTTAATATATGTATTATTTTTAATCGATATATTTTTAAACAATTTTAAGTTTTAAATTTCCAAACTTTCCAAAATTTTTAATCAATATATTATGAAAAATATTTCAGTTTTCAAGTTCTGAAATTTCCAAGCCAAAGTTTTCCAAATTTTCCAAAGCCCTGATCTATACATCCGACATTGAGGATATCCGACAAAACTTCAAAAGATTCTTTTCAAAAGTGTAGGAATCATTGATTTGTGTATTTTTAATTTACTGTAGATAAATTTGTAGTAAGGTAATATAGTTTATTTCTCAACGTTTCGAAATTTATTTACTTTACTTGTTTTGAATGCTAGCATTAGGAACGCAATTATGCATATACACTCATATAAAATAGTTGCAAGTATTGTTGTTATCCAATATGATAAATTACCAGTATTATTTTCCAATAAAAAGGCATAATCACAATAATTCGATTGTTTTGGTCAAATATAATAATAATAATACACAACAAAAAAAATAAAAACAAGTCAAGTTTTACGACAGCGAGGACAGTCACAGGAGATGAAATAGGAGCAAATGGAAGAGTAGGCGAAGTTGGAGAAGGGCTCAGCAAAGAGGAAAGCCATCAAAGATTTCTTGAAGCTCGGTGGCGGGGAAAAGAAATCAATCGCTGATGGAGGGTTGCGAGTCAAGATGTAATTAGCAGCAGTACAAGCACGATTGAAAAACGAGTGAAGGGTGCGATGTTTCTTTGTACGGCGAATGGAGAAGGTGACAACATCATCAGAGCGAGTGCAGCAGGAATTAGAGAACTTAATGAAATCAAAAGGATCAAGATCCAATTTGCGAGTCAGTAGTCGATTGAACAGAAGGAGATCACAGGCATGGAAGTAGAGTGACAGCGGGAGAGTGGAGAATTTCAGCAGAGCGTCTTTATAGTCCAAAGAGGAAATCCATTTGAAAGCGCGTTTCTGGAAACGTTCCATGGAGTGGAACAAAGCACGAGAAGGCCACCAACAAGGAGACGCGTAGAGAAGAATGGCGCGAGGAATGGACTTGAACAAAGAGAGTTTCACAGCGGACGAGGTATTAAAAGGAACATTACGGAAAAGGGCAAATAGCGAGGAATTAGCTTTGCGGAGACGCAAAGACACATGTCCAGTCCAATTTAAGTTTGCAGCAAGTTGAACTCCAAGATGAGTGTGATGAGGCGCAAAGTTCACAGGTAGAGGCAAATCAGAAGGGGGAGCCACAGAAAAGGAAATACCACATGTCTTGGTAGTGCTAAAATCGAGATGGTTGACAGAGGACCAAGTAGACAAGTGCTCAAGATCAGAAAAAATGTTCGACGCAAAAGACCAACCAAAATCAAAAATCGCAGTGTCATCGACATACAACAGGCAAGACGAGTTGAGAACAGAATGAGGGAGGTCGTTAATGGCAACGAGGAAGAAAAGAACAGCAAACACTGAGCCTTGAGGGGCACCACTAGTAACGGGGACAGGAGAAGAGATAGACGAGTTGATTTTGACACACTGGTGGCGATTAGTCAGGTAGGACTGGAACAGTTCGATGAAATCCACATCAAAACCAAATAAACGTAACTTGTCAAGCAGAATGGAATGAGGGAGACGATCAAACGCTTTTGAGATGTCAAGAAAGATAATACAACCAGGATCATTACTATCAGAGTGAAAGTAGCAGTTTTCGATCAGAGTGAGCAGGTTAGTAATCGTAGAGCGACCAGGAAGGTTGCCATGCTGAGAGGAAGAGATGAGGTGACGAATTTTTGGGAATACATAACGAAAAACAAGGCGTTCAAAGATGATAGACAGTCGAGATAGAATAGCTATTGGGCGGTAGGACGTGACCTGCGAGGAGGGAAGCTGATTAGATTTTAACAGCGGAGAAATCCAAGATGTCTTCCAACAGGCAGGATAGGGCTTAGTGGAGCAAATGAAGGAGTAAAGATGCTTTAAATGGATAGAAAGCGTGGAGGAGGTTTCATGAATTACAAAGGAAGGAACACCGGACTAATAAAATACTTTTATTTACAAGGCTTTCTCATCAGCAAAATGCATTATAAGGAAAAGTATTATGCATCAATGTTACATTCCGTTACATTTGATGTTTTATATTTTCTCGGTAGAAAGTAGTCTCAATCAGAAAGAATTACTTTGATATTGAAAAACATTCAACAAATTTGGAAAAAGTTTGACTTTCCGAGTCACTTGAAATACTATTATAAGTAAATGACTCAACTTCCCAACTGATCAGTTGACAAGTTACAAGATGAAACCGAGTAAGAAATTTCAAAACAACTTTACAGCTTTTTTGATCTAACCTACACAGCTGGATGGTGGTTATATGCAAACGATAAACAACTATAAACTTCAGGTAGAAATAGAAACGTTAGACAAAAGTCTCTATGCTTCCAAGCAAACGAAAAGTATGCACAAACATCATTTGAATCCCATGCTGATACATGTGCTAAATCTGATAACTCTTTTAGTGACATGACTGATTCTTCTCATTCCTTGAAAAAGATTTTGGATAAGTTATGGTTATTTGGGATAATACCAGCGTCAACATAAGCCGCCGCAATGGCTTTGTCAAACAGCTTCAGCATGACGTCATTAAGAAAGTGTTTCTGAAACCGCAATACATCGGTTGCCAGCACCATATTTTGGTTTATATACTAAGAAATATATGTATTGGATTAGTCCGTCAATGAAACTACATGGATTCCAAAGCATGGCTAGTCATTCATTAAAGACATTGAAAAGAACAATTTGTTGTTGCAATCGAGGTATAACTAAACAGCTGTTTCCTTTTCCAACGAATGTTGGAAATTTCTTTTGTAAATTATGTAGAGTCTTTATCTAAAATATTTTTTATTCACTTAGTAAACATCACTATAGCCCAAAATTCAAGTGACGTAAATTTCCTGCTTTGCACTAGGCACTCCATGACAATCTATGCAATCATCGGTTTCTTTCTAATTCCTGATTGTCGCCAAATGCTTCTGTCAGCAGTTACTTTCATAGCCAAAGATTGGCAGGATGCTTGTTTTAGGGATCCGAGGTATCAGCCTGACCGTATTTAGGGAGGGGCTCGCCAAAACCAAAAGTGGTAAAGCTAAGAAAACATCTACTCACTGGAGTGTTGAGCCTTCACATATTGACATTCCCAGAAAAAATCAAATCGCCGAAAGGAGAACACTTCTGGAGGAGTTATCTATAGCAGAATTCCAAAAAGTTAAAATACTTAAATTTGAATTTTCTTGCTAGAAACAGGGTTGGAAAATTAAAAACCCGTTTTAAAACACCTGTTTATTGATGTTTTTAAAAAGTGTTTTTTATAATAGAAATAGTTGTAATTTTTTTAAACATATCAAGCGAGTGGTGAATTACATCGCCGCCGCAGCTTATTCCTTAAAAAGAGGCTTCAGGGTTATGGGACTCACTCAGACGAAGCTGCGAAACCGCCTTTCGCATGAAGGATTTCAAAAATTGATCTTTGTCCAAACAGTCATGAAGAAGAAATAAAGCATTTCATGTAAACTAGTTTTTTTCTTATTAATTTCTCAGGTGTTTTAAAACACTGTGTTTAATACTAGCATGACCCAAAAGTAATGTCAACCAGTTGTGAAAAAAGGTAAACAATGATTTATTTAAACTAAAACATTTATTTATTAGTCCAGACACCACCTCACTCAATGACATGCAAACAGTGTTTTTTAAATTTTAAAAATTCGTCTTTTAGACGGTCATATGAAAGTTAATTACAGAATCGTCGGCAGACCTCCACAACCTCGTCGGCATCATTGTAATTAACCTTTTTTATTTCTTTTTTTCATTGCTTTGTTGAGCCACCTGTCGCACTGATTAAAATCTGGAGAGTAAGGTGATTGTTTGATGCGCTCTAAGTGATGTTTTTAAAAAAACTCAGAGGTCTTAATCGTAATATGAGCGCGGTCATTGTCATGCCACCACTGCATCTTGGAGATTGGCACTCGTTTTGGTTCTCTTTCTCGGCGGAACTTGTCAAGTGTGGTATGCACGA
Source organism: Hofstenia miamia (assembly GCA_900660155.1). Lineage (NCBI taxonomy): Eukaryota > Metazoa > Xenacoelomorpha > Acoela > Hofsteniidae > Hofstenia > Hofstenia miamia. Next base: position 127,970 of record CABFPE010000423.1, on the reverse strand, counting down.
AATCGCAGTAATATTTTGCGTCTGCTGTCTCCCCAGGTGCAGTATCTTTTAAGCAAAACTTACCATCTTCTGAAAATGCCAAAAGAATGGGGGTTTCTTAGCAGTTTGCTGAATTCTTGAAACCTTCGGTCGAGGAGTGCCTTTCGTATGCCAAACTTTCGTATCACTTCTACAAGGCTGAGGCGAAAAGGTAACCCATGTTTCGTCCTCAGTAATCATTTGTCTTCCTGAGAACGTTCATCAAAAATTCATTATCGATGTAATCTTTGGCTTGCGGATCATTGAGTCACCGTAGTGAAGGACGAGCACTTCTTGGTGCATCACTGAAGCTTGTTCTTGTACTGTCATTAAATTCTTGGCACCAACAATATATTGTACGCGTAGTTGGTGTTTCAACAACTTTTCATAGATACCATTTGCGACAACACCTTTCTTCATCTCCGTGTAGATATAGAAACGTTCAGCAGATTTTGACTACAGCATATTTGCACTAAAATGAAATGTATAAATAGTAGCAGTGAGTATTATTAAATGAACTGTGATCTTAGAACTTCGCTCACAATATGAAATAAGACGTGTAGCTAATATTTTCACCCTCCAATTTTTAGCGGCGCACGTGTGTGTGTGTGCGCGCGCATACTGACATTACTTTTGGGTCATGCTAATAGAAAAAACGCTTAAAAGATTTTTATTAATAAAAATGTTTTTTTCCAACCCTGGCTAGAAAGAATTTGCATCAAACTTTGCTGAGTTGTATATGCATTGTAAGTAGACAAAAGATGCGTTTTATATTAGAGAAGTTGCTGACTTGGGTCCTTGTTATTGCATATTTAAGGTTTATGGTATCTGCAGTGATGTTCAACCTAACTGAAAATATTCCGAAATTTCTTTGAAAAGTGGTATTTCTGGTTTTAATCTAATTGGTACCGATTTGAATGAATTTTTTCTAACTACAGGGATTCCATAAAGTCTTTAGACAATTTTAAAAATTCATTAATATTACAAATAAAGTTAGAAATCTCCGAAATATTTAAACAATATCGAGTAAACAGCCATATATCCTCTTTCAGCAAGATGGAACACCGCCTCATTGGGGATTAAAAGTTAGTGAATTTTTGGATAAAAAATTTCTTGCCCGCTGGATTGGAGGAGGTGGCCTCCTCGTTTCTCTGATACAACACCATTTGAATTGTTTGTGGGGTTACGTGAAGGATGTTGCTTGACAGCACCAAAGTAAAGGATATCACTGACCTTAAGGAGAGAATAACTGCTGCTGTGAATACCATTGATGAAGAAATGTTAAGAAGGACGTGGATATCGTTTAGATGTCCTCCGTGCTACAAATGTGGCTCACATAGAAATATATTAACGTTTGGAATAAAAACTTGCATATATACTTGATATTATTTAAACATTTTAGAGATCTTCAACTTCAGTTATAATATTAATGAATTCCTAGAATTGTCTAAAGTCTTTAAGGACACCCTGTACATGTTAATTCATGTTTGTACTTGCATCCAAATTGAAATGTTTTGCTGGAATTGAAAAATTGAAAAAAGCTTTTTTATAACATAACTATTTTTGCCGTTATTATGTCGTTTGGTGAAGGACTTATTTTCAAAGTAAGCAGAGTTATAAACATTCCGTTGTGTACAAATAAAAATTTATCATTTGTACACTGTATCAAAAAACATTTTTTTAAATCATAACCTTAATTTACATGTATATGTGACATATCCCATTTAAAAAAAAACTGTAAGTTGATAGTCTAAAATAGACTGCACAAATGATCTAAGCGCGATCGGATTAGTATTGAGCATGGTATGGCTTTCTTGAACTTTTCTGGAAGTTGAAATTTTTTATTTACTTTTGTAAATGTTTTTTGACTAACTGCAAGATTTAATCCACACGTTCTCATCCGATTTTCAATTTATTAGAATAATATACTGTTTGTATACTTCAGTACACATAAAGTATTATTGTATATAATTGTAAAACGAATGTGTATCTTTTAATTACTGCAATATATTTGCTAAGTTTTTTAGATTGGACTATTTTATTTCTTTTCATATTAACTTCTTAACTAGTTTGTGGTATACAATTTCACTTATCGTGTGATTTAGTTAATGTGCGACGATTGTAGTTGCTCTAGTGTTGATAAAAGAATTCAAACATTTGATGACCAGAAGTGTAAGAAATGTGGAGAAGCTTCCGTTATAAAAGTGCATCAACAGGGCGGTCATTGCGTTGAATGTTTCCTCATTCACTGTCGGCATAAATTTGCTGCATCTATTGGAAAAGCAAATGATGTTAAGTATAAGTCAAAGGTTGCGGTAGGATATAATGCTGGATCATCATCTACTGCTCTGCTGCATTTGTTAAGTACAATGCTTTCCAGAATTGGCAAAAGAAAAAAATTGGAATTTATTTGTCATTTTGTCTACATTTGTTTTGAAGATCTCGATGAAAATTCTCAAACTATAGAGAGTCTTCAGTCAAACGTTACATCACTCGGATTTACATTCTCCTGCATTCAGCCCATTGCTACTTTTCATTATAATCGTTACTTAAAGCGGGAAATAATGTTGAAAACATTATGCAACTTTGCGGCTTCTGGTAATTTTGACTACTGTATGATTGGATGGACCTCGAATTCAATTGCAATAAATGGTCTATCTGATGTAATAACAGGTCGTGGTGATGGATTTGGGTTCACAGCAAAATTTAACGACAATAAACTTTTTCCAATACTTAAGCCACTAAAAGACTTTACAGACAAAGAAATCGGTCTTTACAATTATTTTTCCAAGACACCTGCTCCTATATATTCTTTATTGAATGACAGCATTTCAACGTATGCTGTAACCGAGAATTTTGTGAGGGGGTTGCAATCTGGCTACATTTCTACGCTTTCGAATATCGTGAATATCGGTTCCAAACACTCTAGCTCTGTTAATCAAAATAAATGTGAAGTGTGTTCAATTCCTATGCCCAATCATGTAAATGATTCAAATACTGATAAGTTAACTGCTAGATCATTTCTGGACCATTTTGATAAACCAAAATATTTGAAGACACTCTGTTATGCTTGTAATTTACAAAATTTTGAAAATGGATAAGAAATTTTTTTATTATTTACTTATCAGGATTAAGGCGTTTTATTATTTGCTTTCTTGTTAATTTATTTCTCAAAATAGTTCTAAGACGTATCTTTTTGCTCTATTTTCGAAAATATTTTATTGCTATTAAAAATTCTATTAGATGCGATAGACAAATATAAGTCCTTTGTCATACATATATATATATATATATATATATATATATATATATATATATATATATATATGTGTGTGTGTGTAATTAATAGTTGGTAAAATGTAAAATGTATTTTATCCTGCTGAGTGGAAATTTGAAGAAAATAATCGATAATAATTTTGAATAGCCATCTAAACGTAAAATTAAATATAGGCGAGACAACATCATTTAATCATTTTTTTGTAGTATTCAGAAAAATAGTATAAATGATTTATATTAATTTCGGGTACCAATTGTTATCAAAATATTCACTTAACATTCAAAACGTTATTATTAAAACATGTTTAGAACGCCAATAACCCAGATAAAAAAACGGCTATCCGCCGACTATCCAAATGCTGGCCTACAGCCGTTTTGAATATCCAAGAATAGGCATTAATGATAGTTAAATATTTTCAAAAGTAACATTGAAGAAATCAAATGCGCTTATTTTAACCAAAATCGGGAATTACAATGAGAAATTGTGAAAACTCTTTGAGTTACTAAAACAGATCTATCAAAAAATATGACCATTAATCTCTCTAACTTATTGGTTAAGGTATACCGTAGGAAAAGTTTTCTTGAAATTGTTTAGTATTTATTCTTTTGTAAAAATATGACTTGAAGTAATTTACAGAATGAGTGTTTTATAATTATCTATACTATAAAATATTGTTTTACTAATTTAGTAATAAATAAGAATTGCTTTTTGGGGCAAGATCCATTGTTGAAATTACACCTCAAATCCTAGAAAGCAGCAATTATTTTTAAATCAAAATTTGGGCATATGGTAAATGAAAATTTCTTCAGTTTGATGTACGATTTAACCCTATTTCTACTAGCATTGCTCTTGTTTTCATAAATTTCTCTATGCTCCACTCGCTCTGATGATGTTGTCACGTTCTCTGTACGCCGTCCTAAGAAACATCGCACCCTTCACTCATTTTTCAATTGTGCTTGTGTTGCTGCTAAGTTCATCTTGACCCTCAACCCTCTAACGGCCATTGATTTTTTGCCTCGCCCTCGAGCTTCAAGAAATCTTTGATGTCTTTCTTCTTTGCTGAGTTCTTCTACTTCACCTACTCTTCCATCTGCTCCTACTTGATCTCCTGTGACGGTCCTCGTTCCCGTAAAACTTGACTTTATTTTTATTTTTGTAGTGTTCGTTCTTTTTTTACTTGACTTTTTGTATTGTGAAATCAATTAATGGAACTTCATATATTTCGTTTGTACATTTTGATGATACACTTCCTTTTGTATAATTATATAAAGAAATTGTGCAAAGAAGATAAATGGGAAAATTTTACCACTGAATGTAACCTAAACTTTTATTGTGTTGTACAGTAAAAGGCTATAAATTGGCTAAGTTTATAATGTTATAATTCCAAAAAAATTAGTTATATTCGCCGAGTTAGTGACAATAATTATTACCGCCGTGTAGAAAAAGAGGAAAATTTACAAATGTAGGTTTAAATGATATTGCAGAAATGGAAACAGATCGACCCGACCAGATGGATCTGGTCAATTTTAATGTCGAATCTAGCTTAGACATCCCCATAGGTAAACATTGTCTTCGATTTCATGCGTATGAAAATTGCTAAGTTGATACATGAGTAAGGCGGATCAAAAGTTGACCTAATTTTTGTGTTTAGCTTATCAAATTGAAATATTTAAATTGACTATAAATTGACCTCAAAATTGGCTTCAAATTAACTAAAGTACATTAAAACGCTAAACAGACAAATTTTATTAGTATATATTCACAAAACCCAATACATAGTTCTTAACGTTATTGTCACTTTAATTGACATTCTTTTCAGTTTGCTAACAGAGAGCTTAACGTCGAATGAAGGTTCTTACTGCAGAAGAGCAAATTCGCGGGGATTTAATTGTCCAGAAGCCAATATAATTTCATTTAGATCAACCATTGCATTTAATCTTTTTCAATATATACTCCACTGTATGTGCCTTCGTCGTATAGCAAGTAAATTTCAACGCATTTTAGATTAAATTTTTGAGCTGAATACGAATCTGACAATATTTTTTAAATTTATTGAAAAATTTAATGGGAAATATATAAATATTGATTTTTTGCTTATCTTTTTCCCATATCAGGCACTTATTTTATTAGTTTACTACGAAAAATAAAAAAGTGTTTGGAAAAATCTATGCAACATTCATCCATGTAAAATCCACCATCATACTTTTTACAGATTTTCCAGGATAATGAAATTCAACATTAATGCATTCTCTCACCATGGTGATCGCTAATGGATCATTGTCTACAAAGCAATTCAGGTAAATGTGTGTCCAAGTAATGCATTTTCGGAAAATATTAATATCAAGTTTCTTAAAGCATTCAATCATAGTGTTGACAAATGATCTCTTGTCAGTCACGGTTAGGTGTGTCTGTGGGTAGATTTAGAATGGCATTGAAGCACATTCTTTCTTCTGGATTCAAAATCGACAAAAACAGTTCACTTTTGCAAACTTTATCAATGTGAGCTCTATTGAGTATGCTGCTGCGACTTTCATGTCTGACAATTTTGGAAAAAAAATTTTTAAACCGCCTTACTTTAAGTGCAACGTAGAAAAAGCAACATGCTCAGGTTTGATGAGAGCTTCATTCTCAACATTAAATTTTCCGATCTCATTGCATGAGCGCCATTTTCATTCAACTTGAGTGTATTTTGTTTTGCTTTGAGTGTAAAAAATATATGCATGTACATGGGTGACGAATATTTTGATCACATAGAATTTAAAAGATTTTAAAATCTTCACAATCTTTCCATTGCTCTTCCTGATATTTAATATCATCCATTACAGAGGAAATAGTGACCTAAGTTTCTTTACAATCAGTCATTATTGCTACAAGAATAGGAGACAATAAACCATTTGACTTTAAAAGAGCAACTTTGAGTCCTGAAGTAGAATTGTCAAGATATAAAACAAAGTCTGACGCAATGTAAGACCCACAAATACTTTCAATAAAAGAAGGTATGTTTGTATAGTAAAATATTTCTAGGTGTCAATAAAATATAAATTCAGTTATTTTTTCCGAAGTCTTGCAGTAAATTCCAACCAAAGTAAGAATCATATGCAGCAACAACTTTATGATTTGATGGAAGTAAATACCTTCTTGATTTCTCATGGATGTAAAACAAAAGTTATACCTATTGTTTGCACGAACGAAAAGCCATTAAAATTCAGAGGAGTTAATATGTCAAAGTTTAGATATGCGCAAGCAAAAATCTCGTTTTTATGCTCATTAACTTTATGCACACTATCAATATATTTCAGTCTATCACTCTCTCTCTCAACTTGGATTTCCCACTCCTCCTCATCTCATAAATGGTGACTTCAACCTTCCTAAAGTGTGCTGGAATGCAATTGACTTTATAAGATAAGATAAGATATTCTATATTTAGAGACTTTTATTTACAATTTCAGAAACTGATAAGTTCTCTAAATAGCGTCAATAATGTACAAAAATAATAAAAAAAGACATGAAATATATACAAGAAAAGCGTCATTTTAGGCTACGGATATTATAGTCTTGCAGTAGTAGTATAATCAGTATTATAAAATTTGTAGCCTACCCAAGCTTTTCCACAGATGAACTTTTGCTTTAGAATTAATTCCTTAACACGTTTGCGAAAGTGTTTTACATTTTTAATACATTTGATCTCTTGGGGAAATTCATTCCATTGCCTTATTGCATTATTTATAAAAGAATTTCGTTTTATTTTAGATTTATACTTGTTTACAGTAAATCTTTTTGTTCTTTCGTTGATCTTGTTCGAAAATTCTGGGATTTTTATGCAATTATAGGGTGGAAGCAATTTTACAATTTTATAAAATTTAGTGGCGGTATTTATTTGAATTAACTGCTTAGGACTTGGGATTGATTTATAAATATATTTTTTTAAAGCACTAGATCTTCGTTTACAAACATTAATGGCCCATTTATATTGAGTTTCGAGCTTTTTAATTAGTTCTTCGCGTATGTTTGAAAATAGAATACTACTATAATTAAAGTGGCTAATTACCAATGAATGGAGAAGTTGTACAATTGCATTTTCTGGTAGTTGCCTTAGAACGTGGCCTATTGTTTTTATACCAATAGCAATTTTCTTTTGTAATGATTTAACATGTTCATTAAATAATAAATTTGAGTCAAAAGTAACCCCTAAATATTTAAAAGAAGTAACTTCGGGAATTTTGGTATTTTTTACTATTAAAATTTTTTTAGGACGATTTTTTTCAAAATTATGAGGCTTAAGTAAAACAAAATTCAGTTTTTTCGGCATTAATTCGTAATTTATGCATTGAAAAGTAATTGCATAATGATCGACAGGTTAACTCAATTTCATTTATTGCCTTATCATCAGATTTGTCTGCATAAAATACACAGGTATCATCTGCATATTGTATGAGATTAGTCTTGGTATAATACTTCATATCATTTATATAAATATTAAATAGTAGTGGGCCTAGAATAGTTCCCTGCGGTATACCATTTTTGATAGGAAGCCAATTCGAATAAACTTTATTGGCTTTTACCCGTTGAATTCTATATGTAAGATAATTTGTTATAAAGCGAACACTATCATTATCCATACCTATATGTTTTAGTTTTTCGTATAATATTTTATGATTGATTGAGTCAAAAGCTTTAGAAANTCATTTTAGGCTACGGATATTATAGTCTTGTAGTAGTAGTATAATCAGTATTATAAAATTTGTAGCCTACCCAAGCTTTTCCACAGATGAACTTTTGCTTTAGAATTAATTCCTTAACACGTTTGCGAAAGTGTTTTACATTTTTAATACATTTGATCTCTTGGGGAAATTCATTCCATTGCCTTATTGCATTATTTATAAAAGAATTTCGTTTTATTTTAGATTTATACTTGTTTACAGTAAATTTTTTTGTTCTTTCGTTGATCTTGTTCGAAAATTCTGGGATTTTTATGCAATTATAGGGTGGAAGCAATTTTACAATTTTATAAAATTTAGTGGAGGTATTTATTTGAATTAACAGCTTATGACTTGGGATTGATTTATAAATATATTTTTTTAAAGCACTAGATCTTCGTTTACAAACATTAATGGACCATTTATATTGAGTTTCGAGCTTTTTAATTAGTTCTTCGCGTATGTTTGAAAATAGAATACTACTATAATTAAAGTGGCTAATTACCAATGAATGGAGAAGTTGTACAATTGCATTTTCTGGTAGTTGCCTTAGAACGTGGCCTATTGTTTTTATACCAATAGCAATTTTCTTTTGTAATGATTTAACATGTTCATTAAATAATAAATTTGAGTCAAAAGTAACCCCTNATTTTGCGCTTTTCGAATAGTTACATTACAAATATTTCTGGCCTTTTTGTAACGGCTAAAACTTTCGCTGGTTTTTAGTAGTAGGTACTCTTTATGAGCTTGATTTTTATTTGTTATGCATTGCTTACACTTAGAATCAATCCAAGGTTTACCATCATTAGATTTTTTCAAAGAAGAATTAGATAGAATTTTTTTTGGGGGCAAAAGATATCATAAAAATATTCAAGCTTAATTAGAAATTTGTTTAGCATACTGTTTGGCTCAGAGGCCGAATATACATCATTCCAATCTTGTACGCTTAGCTCAGATTTAAGTTTATAAATATTTTCTCTAGAATGGTCACGGATAAAAATCCATTCTTGAATTATTCTAGTAGTATCCTTAGGCACTTGTATTGCAATAATGCAATGATCAGAAAATGGGAATTCTCCACAGTAAAAACTATAGTTATCTTTATTATCTGTAGTAATGATATGATCAATAAGCGTGCTAGAAGTGGATACATTTCTTGTAGGTAGGATTGTGTTCGACGAAAATAAATTAAAAGTGTTTAATAAAAGATCTAGTTTTTCTTTTTCGCGATGATTGAAGTAATTTAAATTCCAATCGCCCATTAATATGACATCTTTGTTTTCAGAACACGCGGAAGATAACTCGTCCTCGATTTGATTAAAAAATTCATTGAGGTAGTTTTTTGAGGGGCAGTAAGACACATTAATTAATTGTTTTTTTAAAGTAGAATCTTTACTTGGATTGTTTATTTCGATCCATAAGCTTTCANTTTTTTTTGGGGGCAAAAGATATCATAAAAATATTCAAGCTTAATTAGAAATTTGTTAGCATACTGTTTGGCTCAGAGGCTGAATATACATCATTCCAATCTTGTACGCTTAGCTCAGATTTAAGTTTATAAATATTTTATCTAGAATGGTCACGGATAAAAATCCATTCTTGAATTATTCTAGTAGTATCCTTAGGCACTTGTATTGCAATAATGCAATGATCAGAAAATGGGAATTCTCCACAGTAAAAACTATAGTTATCTTTATTATCTGTAGTAATGATATGATCAATAAGCGTGCTAGAAGTGGATACATTTCTTGTAGGTAGGATTGTGTTCGACGAAAATAAATTAAAAGTGTTTAATAAAAGATCTAGTTTTTCTTTTTCGCGATGATTGAAGTAATTTAAATTCCAATCGCCCATTAATATGACATCTTTGTTTTCAGAACACGCGGAAGATAACTCGGCCTCGATTTGATTAAAAAATTCATTGAGGTAGTTTTTTGAGGGGCAGTAAGACACATTAATTAATTGTTTTTTTAAGTAGAATCTTTACTTGGATTGTTTATTTCGATCCATAAGCTTTCAAATTTTGAATCAATTGATGAAAAGTCATTTCTTAATTTAGGTCGGTAAATTTTTGGAATAAGAAAAAGAACACCACCACCTTTAGTTTTGCATAATAAATTATTAGGTGCTCTATCTTTGCGAAAAAGTCTGTATATTTTATCATTAAATGTCCACATGTTGTTGGAATCATTGGCCGTTAGCCAAGATTCTGTTATGCCTATTATTGTTTCGTGCTTGAATTCTTGCATAAATTGAATAAACTGATAATGCTTATTGGCTAAATTCTGAAAGTTTACATGTACATAATTTGTGCTTTTAGTATTATTATTAAGTTTTAAGATAAATTCTTCAAAATTATAATCAGGGCCTGGGTTACATTCGATTCCTTGAGTAACTAAAAGGATAAAGAGGAAAGTTTGTATACTCAAGGTATTTTCAAATTTTAGACAGCATAAATTACATATGCATATATATAGGTATATCCGTAGCCTGAGAGTCGTAAAATTACACATATTTAAATATAAAGTAAAAAGTTTCTTAGCTTTGATATTTCTGCTGTAGTTAATTGCGGCGGCTTTGCGGTAACTTCTGCGTAGCTTCTGTAATTATTGCGGTGGAAACTCGGCGTGATAATCGGCAACGTGGCGGGGTGTTGTTGAGCATCATACTGTGATTTCTTTGATTGGAAACGCGGTTGGAAGGCGGTTTGCGGTCGCGGTGATTGATCAAAAGAGGCTTTGATACACCGGGCAAGATTTCCGTAGCCTGCGTTAGATAAATGTACCCCATCTTTTGCGAAATATTTTTCAATAATCTGTTTACCCAAATAAAAAGAAAACTGTGAAAAATTTCATACTCCAAGTTTTTCGAATTTTGTTGGATAAGGAGATTTAGTTCCATGGCCTTTTTGGTTAATCGATTGCAATGAGGGAATGGTGCCACTTCTCCTAATTAGAGCTTAGCAGACGGAAAAGAAGCACGGACAGCATTAACTAGATCTTTAAACATTGAAGTATATTCAGTTCTATTCTTCATAATATCATTCCTTCCGACTGTAATGATATATGATAAACTATGAAAAAAAGATGGGGTTCAATATTTTCAACCCATCAATCCCTGAACAAAAGGTGAAAACCTGCGAAAACCCTGAAGTTCATTTTCGGCATATTTTCACTCATATTCAACATACATATGTATCGTTTTGGTCTTATTATTGTATTAATTGTTTTTGATGATGTCGACTACAATGTACATATTTGACTTTTTATATTTTACCAGATGTGGATATCATAAGCTTCCGGTAGAGATGATGTTAAGCTTCATACCTGAATTTAGATTTCATGTTTTAAATTTTATAAGGACATGTAATACATTTTTTTATGGTTTTTAATTCATGATAAGATGATTGATGCTCCATATTTTTTGATAAGATGGATATCTAATGAGATATTTTTTTCAATTATAATTATTTTGAATAAATTATACAGATCCTAACAGCATCATAAGTTGTAAGGTCACGGGGACGCCATCTAGTGACGAAATATTTTTGACAAAGTTAATTTGAACAAATTAATTTTTTAACCAAGTTCTTATTTTGCAAAGTGATATAATTGATGACAAGAAACGTTTTTGACATAGTTAACATTAATTTTTGATGAAATTTTTATTTTTAGGCAAACTGACGTATTTGCTTCTGTTAATATATTTATGACATTTTCATTGTAACAATGTTTTTAATTATGCAACACTGTATTAAGGAAAATAATTCATAGATGTAAAACCCAAATATTTCAAATGAAAAAATGATGGGTTATTTACACAATACAGAGTTAAAAACAAACGTTATTTTAGTAAAAACCCCGATTATTTATTGTATTAGAATATGCATTTACCATATTTAAAGATACATGATAAACATTATGAAATTTTCACGACATCATATCAAGAATTAAACACGTACAAAAACTAAAAGTCTCTACAAAGCACATAACATCAACTTAATCGTTGTTGTATAAAGCCAAGTTCACAATACATATAAATCCATGTTTTTTCAATGACAAAAAGCAGAGTGTGTTATTCATCGTCATCGTTCATGGACTGATCTTTCCTGAATACATTTAAGCAATCACTGGTATAACATTTGCAGAGTGGAGTACAAGGAAATCCTTGCTTGCTGGAATTGCACTTTCTTTTGCAACCAGTTTTACAAGCACACTTGGCGAGCTCAATCACAGCTTTAGGGGCAGGAGGAATGAGGCATCTCACGGGAACATATGAATTATCAACAATATCCCAGCCATTTTCCTCAATCTGTAGGAGATTAGGATGGTTCTGTGTGTAAGATGTGTCACGCATAGCTATGAAGTTTACGCGGGTGATGTGTGGTAATAAGGCTACACGAGTTGGAGGCAGCATTTCTCCTAAGTTTTTTGAACAAACAATTCCCATCTCAGTGCTGGCAAAGTCGTAAGGCCATTTTTGCAGTACACATGGCAAACGAATCGCTCTAAATCCTGGACTTGAAGGGGTAGTTTACCATTGATCAACTCAGTTGGAATAAGACCTTCTCCAAGCCCTCAAAAGCAGTTGATTGCACCATCATAACTATCAAGCCATTATCATACAATGCTGATTTAATTGCCATTGCCTTGGTGACTGCTGTTTTAAGAACTAGATTATCTGACTCATTTTTGCGCAAAGATTTGACAAACTGAACATTTGGAAGGCGTTCACTGATGATCTTTTTCAGATGCTTGCGGTGATTTGCGGAATTGTCCACTTCTACCTGATACCTCTTCAAAATTGATAGATATGAACTATTAACTTCTGCCATATTCAGTACTCATCATCCTCAGAAAAGGTGTTCTGGACACAGTATAGCAACTCATCATCATACACAGAACCAATAAGCTGGGCATCAGATTGAATCATTGTAGAAAAGGTACGTTGAGCAGACCGCAAAAATTTCATGTGGTAGTAATTTTCAAGAGCAGATGTATCAGCAGGATCATGTAAATCTAATACACGTGCTCTGACAGTCATTTTGGGTTTTTAGTTTTATTTCGAGAAGGTCTTCACCCATCTTGTCTGAGAAAACACGATGTAGAGGATCTGATGCATTATTTGGGCAAAAGATGCAAGCTGAAAATATGCATAACGCCTTCTTTGGATTGGATTTTATTCTTTTTGGTCTGGTTGATTCAGAACCACTTATGGATGGCCTGCCACGTCCTCTCACAGGACAGTGACGGGAATCAGACTGAGACCTAAGCCTTTCTATCATGGTTTTATTAACACGTGATTCCCGACATTCACTATGATAAAGTGCAGATTTCAGTTGACTTCATTCATGCTATTTAGGCAATCAGTAAGTTGTTTGATATCAGGTTGACCAAGTGATAGCTTTTCATTACAAAAGGTGGCTAACTCTTTGATCATATCAGAATTATTTATCAGTTTCTTGCTTGAGGTAGCACCCTCCTTGCATATGATGCTTAGAATATGGCTTAAGATAGTTCGGGCATACCAGATTTGAAAATACCCTCTATTTTGGGGTTGATGAGGTGGAAAATTTGAACCCCATTCTTTTCACATAATTGAACCATAAACCTACCTCATAAACCAATAATTGCAATCTTAGCAAGTAAATCTTACGGGATTACACGTCATACCACACTATACAGTGAATGAGTTATTAAGATTGATAACAATGTGCAGAAAGAATGCAAGAACAAGTAAAACCATAAATTATTTTTTCTCCAATTGAAAGGATGAGATGGTCAAATGAACTGTTCTTATTTGAAAAATTAGTTTTTACCCACATAAAAAATGGCGTGTAAAGGATAATAAATGTTCCTTTAGTAATTCAATATCCTTTAATTTCATCCCCTTTCATCATATCAAAAAAATAATATAAAGTGGGTGTGTATCAAAGTTTAAAATATTAAAAATATATTAGGTAGACTAATGTCAATTGTTGAAAAAATACCTAACTAATTAGAAAATAAAGTGTATTTTTGGATTAAGCGCAAAAAAATGAAATGTTTAATTTTAGTTTGCTATACAAAATTTTTTCTCAAATGCACATACAGCGTTATTGTTTTAGCAGAATTAGACAGGTGTCTTACTAAATCCATGCATTTAGTAACTTGGGATATCCTGCAAGTTTAAAATTAATTCCAATTCCGAAATCAAAAATGGTAATTTTCCTTGCAAGTTGTATGTGAATCTAAATTATGCTATTCTATTTTAGAAAGGTTTTCCTAAAGTGTATTTCACTAAAGGTTTGTTTTTATACCGAATTTTCAGGGTTGTCGTGGGATGTGGGATGGGAAGGGACAAGGAAAGCTGTTCTACTCGTCCCATTGAACCATCCGTGGGACAGAATTTTCCCGAAATTTCCTTTCTGAATGTATGTCTATAGAGGTTTGCCTGGAAAAAAATATGTAATATTGTAAACACGTTTGAATCGGTGTTATAAGCGCCTGTTTTTGAATTGTTTTTAGCATCTATTTTTCAGAAGATTTCGGCAACTTTGTATGAAATGGTCTTATTAGTCTAAAACAATTTTTTGAGAAATTCATATTTATATGTTTCCTATAAATTAAATATCGGAATGTAACAGGGTTGTCTTGGAACGAGAGAGCTCCAGTGGGACGTGGGATAGGATGGGAATGGACAGAGAAAAGCTCTCCGCGACAAGCCTGAAAATTGTCCATGATAATGCCAAATTTATCTAAAAATCAGTTTTTTAGAACAATTTACCTAGTACAGTAGTACTTTCAGTAAAAAATGTACCTTTTTGCAACATCGACTTTGTCGACATTCGTCCGCCCTTTACATAGTGAGAGAACCAAATTTTAAAATTTGCCATCTCGTTATCATCTACAAAAGCCATCTCCAAAAAGTTCCTATCAGAGAGATTTTGTCGGAAATTTTAGTATTACATCTAACTGTGATCTGTTAAAGAACTTGTCTGGATTTGATTTTTTTTCAATACAAAAACTGAATGTCTCTATGCGTAGTACCACTTACAGTCATTTATTGTTGACTAGGCCTCCATGTTTATTTCAAACTATTTACTTTGTTGTAGCCATCTATTGAACAGCATTCATTTTACTGATCCCCACAACAATTATTTGAACAAATCAATCCACTTTTCATCTGTTTAGTGGTGTGCAAGCAAAACGGACCATGTGTTGGCTGCTTTTCAAAATTGGTACAACAAAACTGAGGGTCCAAAAGTGAAAAATCATCAATTAGACCTGATCCTTTTTAAGTAGATTCAATTAAATTTTTAGTTTTTGTAGAAAAAACTTAGGAATAGGAATTAGATTTAAAATTAATCTACAATTTTGCGTTTAGTGTTAACATCTTACGCTGCATTCCAATGTATTTATGCCGTGTTGTACTAATCGACATCATTTGTTTAACTAACACCATTATCTTCAACGCGTTGAATCTGCTAACGCTTTGCTGAGAAATGAAAACTAATTTTCTTCTGTTCGCGCTGGTATTAAATTTGTACATTTGGTCATCGTGCTGCTTGAGAAACTGCACTGATAAAGAATATTCCGAAATTAAAAATGATAGAATTCATGAAGTGCATGTACTATGTTTATTTAGCCCGAACATTGTTGTGACCACTACTTTCTGGACTATAAAATTTTATGGCATTACAAGACAGGCTAGTCTCGATTTTAGTCGATTGCCTGAAAGATTCGAAAGGAAGAAACATTTGATTTTGGAAAATTTGACGGTTCAAACCAGAAGTCATTCACTTGAAAGCAGAAAGATTTCTCTTATTAATGTGAATGGCGTGTACGATAATATAGCAATCTTTACATTATGGTCACTGAAGAGAGAGTGCGAGTTAAACATTGTGAATAGCACTTTTAGAAGTGGAAATCATTCAATTGCGCCCACTCAAAGCGTTTTCATTATCATTTGCGCCGAAATTAAAATAAAAGCTATCAATTCCAGATTCGGACCATTAGGAAATGCTCACACCATTTTCGAGTCGTGGAATTATAGATCCACTTCAACCGTGAGTGATGTCTACATCTATAACAACACATTCGTTGACAATATAAAAACTACCAGTTTAATTAAAATTTCCATCAACAATGGGGCTGCGAATATTTCCAATAATAGTTTCAAAGCTAATTCTGTTGGATCGCTCTGTGAAATCTTCGCTAGTACTTCACTTTGCTTCCTGGATAATGTAATATCCAATAATACAATTGAAAATGAGTTTGGGCTGACACTAGAAAGCGAACAAATTCAAATATCGAATGATTTTTACACTGCCGATGATACGAAAGGTAAAGTTGGTGAATTTTCTTCTAACTTTTCAACAGCTTGTGTTATAACGTCGGAATATGCAAACGAGCTTAATGCTGGAGAACGAAGTGATTGGGAAAAGATGATGACCTCATTCAAGACAATCAAGTCAAATCAATTTGAAGAATGCATTACACTAGGGTATAAGGGCAGACTTGAACTGATTTAAAATTGATTATTTGTATTTTGAAAAGTAATATTAAACTTGTATTGTAAATTAGCTTGCAATTAATAAACGAATTATGTATTTTTGAAATTCATTACTGAGTAGATGCTGTTTGTGTTTTATGCCAGTTTGCTTTGAAAATGTGTTTCTTATTGTCAGTCTATATGCTTAATGTAATTTAATGTACTCTAAGTAGAATATTTTGTAATGATCACTGTGTTTTGTATCAAGAAATCTAATATATATTCAGGACTCCTATATACACTACGTATTCAAAGGAGTTTAACCAGTACATTCAAAGGAAAATAGCTCTTAAAAGAGTTAATGCATTCAATGTTGCTACAGTTATCCATATTTTTAGACAAAGAACAGTTGTAGTATAGTTCCTCATCTCAGGTGAGTTTCGTGTAAAATATTCAAGATATCCCAAGCTTGTGATAGTTCGAGAAACTTTGTTGAAATCAACTAACCCTTCTGAGCACTTTGACCTTTGCAGAGACTGGAGGAAGGGATAGAATTTCCCTCAACTGATTATTTTAATAAATATCACTTGGTGGAATTTTGATTTTTTTGGCTGATTCTTTCTGCCAATTAAAACTTAGTTGTTCTCTATAGTATAAATAAAAATCCTTAGTTTCTTCATTGAAGCTTAGTAGCATTTCAAGGCAAGAAAATCATCGGGTTCTAGTGCTATACAAGGAGTATCATTGCTAGAATTATAATGCAGAAACTAAATTTTATGATCAAATACCGTGTAAAATTTGTAAATTTATTATTCTGTATATATATATATATATATAAATTATTTAAATCAGGCAAGGGCAGTTTTGCGGGTATGAGAGTAGGTTTTTCTAAAACGGGCAACTGTTGGGCAAAAGTGAAGTAAAAACATACTTGAGTTAAGAAGCACCGAATCAAGAATTTGCTAAGTTCAGAGTTTGTAAAAATTACTTGCCATTGATAGAATTAAAGATTACCAAACAGTTTTAGATTTGTTGAATTAACATTTCTAATTTGATTCGTAGCAGTAAATTCTTTTAATCTGACCTGATTTGCATTCAATGGGTGAGTACTCTTGCATACAGTATAAAATAGTAAATTTCAAAATTTTTGAGTTTATATATGAACTTAAAAAAGAAACATATCATTTTCTTGACATTTTTCGGCATGCCACTGCCATCATCAAAAAATTTCTCACTATTTTATTTACAAATAACTCAGAAATATATATTTATATATATGTTTTCTTGCAATACTTTTAGTAGATTTAGTTTGTATTTATATTCGTTTTTTGTTAAAGTTTGGTTTTTTTTAATTCTATAGAAATTGATTCCATGATGCCAGGGTTGGCATGTTTTAAATACCACCTGTTTCTACAGTGTTTTTTCAAATTTATATAGAACTTTATGAAAAGCTTGGAAAATAATTTTTGGGTTTCGTACTTTCATAACCGATCTTCTATCGCAATCAACAGAAGTGAAAAAAGTCGTGGGATGGCAGCAGTAGCTAAATAATACTAATATCTCGTGGGATACCTATTGTTGTGTATGAATTCATTGATCCGACGAGACATCAACACCACCAAACGTCGACACTCTTGTGGAGACACCTCCAAACACCAAGTTCGCTTGATTTGGGCTTTGAGTTCACCGAGGTTGCTAATGTTGCCTTCGTTGACGATTCTTTTCATGTGTAAAAGGTAGTCAATGGGACTAAGGTTAGGACTATTTCCTGGTCCCTTCAATAGCTCAATTGCATTATCACGAAACCAGGTGAGCAACAGCTTCAAGGTGTGGCACTTTGCACTATTTTGTTGAAAAATTGGCCTGGTTATTTTCACTAATTAATGAGGAAGTTTTTCATATTATTGACGGTGAATGCTTAACTGTCTTCTTTGTAAACGCAGGATTGTAGGGAAATGAGCTGGAAGAAATTCTGACTAGACCCTTGTTGTCGTGAAACTGTACAAAAGTGGATTTGTCACTCATAATCACTCATTTCCAATCATCTATCGTGCAGTTCTCATGCTCTCTGCACCACAGCAATCTTTTTTGCCTGGCTGCATCAGTAATGAGGGGTTTTTCCACACCCTTGATCTGCCATCTTGACTTTGGTTGATAACCAAAGTTGGATTGTGCAAAGTAGACATGTTGGCAGCAGATGCGCCTAGAGTTGCTTTTAGTTGGGATGATATTGCAAACGACAATCAGTGCTCGCCAGATCATGGTGTCATCACGTTTAGTTGTCTTTGTTTGACGTCCAGAGCACTTGGCAACTGTCGCGGACCCAGTTCTTTTTTATTTTTGCAATATGGAGCTGACAGTTTGCTGTGGTGCTCCACATTCCTTAGAAATTTGACTCTGCGTTTTGCTTGTGTGGTCTGCCAATCTGATGATTTTCGCCTTTGTAACCTCTGAGAGTTGTTGCCTTTTACCCATTGTAAAAATGAGTTTGGGCTGACACTAGAAAACGAACAAATTCAAATATTGAATGATTTTTACACTGCCGATGATATGAAAGGTAAACTTGGTGAACTTTCTTCTAACTTTTCAACAGCTTGTGTTATAACTTCGAAATATGCAAACGAGCTTAATGCTGGAGAATGAAGTGATTGGGAAATGATGATGACCTCATTCAAGACAATCAAGTCAAATCAATTTGAAGAATGCATTACACTAGGGTATAAGGGCAGACTTGAACTGATTTAAAATTGATTATTTGTATTTTGAAAAGTAATATTAAACTTGTATTGTAAATTAGCTTGCAATTAATAAACGAATTATGTATTTTTGAAATTCATTACTGAGTAGATGCTGTTTGTGTTTTATGCCAGTTTGCTTTGAAAATGTGTTTCTTATTGTCAGTCTATATGCTTAATGTAATTTAATGTACTCTAAGTAGAATATTTTGTAATGATCACTGTGTTTTGTATCAAGAAATCTAATATATATTCAGGACTCCTATATACACTACGTATTCAAAGGAGTTTAACCAGTACATTCNTTGATTATTTGTATTTTGAAAAGTAATATTAGACTTGTATTGTAAATTGAAATAGAAACACAGCGCAATTGTTATTTATATATTGAATACATTCTTTAATATCATTGGTTGACTCTAAACTACCATCAATACTTACAAAGTGCATGTGTATACTTGGTTATCTCCAAGTTGACTTTCACAATGTGCATGCATTTGCGTACATGCTGACAAAATGCACTCATGTCAGACCATTATCATGTTGATGGCGCCAAAAGCTAGTGCTAGTGCATGTAGCACATAAACATACTACTTACCTTATTGACACAGTAAATAATGCAAAGCTGAAATAAAGTAAGAATTTTAGAAAAAAGTGTTTTACTATAAACTTTTGCTCACCCCTCTATAATAGTCTTCTTTTGATTTTGGGGTTTAATTTTCTTAGTTGTTATTTCTTAGTGATAGTTATTTATAAATGTTTGAAACTTATTTCACAAATATGCAGATAATTATTAGTTGCAACTATAATGTACAGTTTCTTTTTTCAATTATCTGAAAGATTCGGTTTAGTTGTTTTAGCAAATCTCTCTTGGTGAATAGCTGTTAATCAACTTTTGTGGTAATTTTTACAAAATAAATAGGGAAATAAGTCATAGTAGAGAAACAATTGCAACACTTAGCAGACCTCTACTGGTCGTAAGATATATGAACACCGGCCAACAAAGTCTGCCGGCCTGTGCAATACTGTGTCATCAAGCCTTCCTTCTGAACAATTTTGAATTTTTCACAGTCATCACACTTGTCTAACTTTGGTATAAGAAATCAATGTAATACGCTGTGTTGAAAATTTCTCTGTAACAACGTTTTTATACTTTAAAATCTTATTCTTTTTTCTCTTCTCTGACCCTCTCAATGTACAATTCATACATGTGTCTTATATTTTATGTTGAATCTAAATACGTTATATTTGTCCTTGTATGACAATAATGGCTTTCTATAACTGGAAAAGATTCATTGAGACTAAACAAAAGATTTTGCTTCCTCTATTATCTTTTAGTGTGTTTGCCCCAGGCCTGTTGAGAGCTTTTGGAGGGCCTGTGACAACTACGACATAGTTCAAGAATTTTTTGTTTCAAATAGAATTCATGCATTACGCAAATTGCAAAACTTTGAAATTCAAATGTACAATAAGACCCACATGATAATGTTGATAAGCAGTCGTTGTTTACAATGATATATATTATATTATATACAAAACTAAGCCTCAAATGTTCAATTAAAATGTAAAATGATATGCTGTACAATGTTTTAAAAAAGAATTTTATTCTGAACATTTTAAAATTTGTTAAAATTCGCGAATTTTTAAACCAGAAAAATTACAAATTATGAATGCAAGTCCATGAGAGGACACTAACTCGGATTCTGATTGGCCGAGAGCTCATGACGTCACATGTCACGTGACAGACCGTGAATATTGGTGAAGATGATTTAATTAGTGATATAATGACTAATTTCATTGTTTGTTAATATACATGGGTATATCACACATTACATTTGTTTGCATACATTACATTGCATTTTGTTAATATACACGGCTATATCACACATTACAATTGCTTGCATACATTACATCTCATTTGTGATTATGTATTTTCGGGAATTTTTTCCAAAAAGTCTTCACTTTGTTTTCAAAACCCACCATTTCATTTACAAAAACAACATTTTTGTTTCTAAACAAACAAACTATTTTAACCCATTTTCGATAATTCATATGGAAAATATTAAACATATAGTTCAACAAAAAGAGATCACAATCTACTCTAATAAAAAATGCATTCTCTAGAGTATGTGTTAAAAACAAAACTAATTTTAAACTATTTTCATTAATACACATGGAAAATATTAAATGTAGAAATTAAACAAACAAGAGATCGAAATTCAATGTAATAAAAAATGCATTGTCTAATTTACATGTTAAAAACGAATTTATCAATTTCCAAAATATAAAACCAGATATTTAAGTGAGCATGGTAAAGCCCACATTTTAAAAACAAGACAAAATACATGTATATTATACAAGTTCCACTTATAATGATGGTAAATTACACTATTAAATTTGTCTATTATATTAGTTTATCATTGTCATTGTTGATGTGAGTTCACATATTGTTGTCAACCACCATCTTCATTTCCCATGCATAGATAATTTTTGATGAGGGTTGTTCATCTGATGGAGGGTTACAAGAGTCGAGAATCACAAAACATCCAACAAAATATATCTAAGTGTGATATAAGAGTTATGCATCCACAAAATTAAAATGGAGAATAATTACACCATGGGCGTATGTAAATAATAATCAAGATTTTTTATATACACTCTCTTTTGACATATTAAATATCAAATTAACACACTATTATTGTAAGCCAGAGAAATTGATATTAACAAATATAAAGGGTAATACATCCTGGGATTGATTTAATTGCCTCCTATGGTTAACATTGGTGTAATTCCACTTTCTGCACTGAACATAATACATTGAGATCAGAGTTAACTGGCTTTACATTGTAAAAATTAGGAGGGAACAATGCACATAATGGTTATCTGCTAACAGCTTTGCAAGTGCATAGAGACTTCATGTGAAGACTAAATAACATTTAAAATTAAATATCACAATAAATTGTATCACCTCATTTTGAGTGAGTAATTAAAGAAATTGTTTTATGGCAGGAACAAGTTTTCTTCTGGTAGAAAAACAACAGACTAAATATTTTAAACCAAATCATCAGCAATGGGGAACTTTTGTATAGTCGGCAAAACTAAATAAACCATAGCAAAATATATATAAATAATTTCTTTTACCATATATATTGCATGAGATTTGTTAGCATCAAAGAGGCATTCTTTCATCAGTTGATGATGGAAAACTTTTTTTTCTTTTTTGAACACATGGGGATCTAAATAAACTTTAAACAAAATATAATTATTTTCAATTATACCATTTTAAAATAAATTACACATAGAGGGAGCACTGAGGAGAACATGATTTTTTTCAGTTGATGAACAAACATTCAGTGGAGTGTGGAAACTAAATTATATATAAATAATCATTCAATTAATTTGATTATACCATTTTAAAAATAAATTACACATAGAGGGGGCACTGGGGAGAACATGTTTTCAGTTGATGAACAAACATTCAGCAGGAGGCATTTACAGAGAGGCATCTTTTTCATTCAAAACAACTGGATATTGTAAAATGTTGACAAATGGAGTTAAATATTTCCATTAACTTCTTATAAATTAAAATGCACATACATTTTTTTGTGAAGGAATTTTCACATGGAGGCATTCTTTTTTCATTCTAATGTGGAGACATTCTTCAATCAATAAACTGTGAAAATCATAATTAGTGGCAGACAGAGCTAAATATTTCCATTAATTTATCACATGTGTAAAACTCACATACACTTGTTGTTGAAGGCATTTACATAGAGAGGCATTTTTTTCATTCAATACAACTGGACATTGTAAAATGGTGACAAATGGAGCTAAATATTTTCATTAATTTTATTATATGTCTAAAGCAATTATACTTTTGTTATAGCTGACTTTGGCATAGAGGCGTTTTTTCAATTGATAGAATATGATAAAATGACAGGAGGCAGAGCAAAATATTTCCATTAATTTTTTATATATATATTAAAATATACATATGCCTTTGTTGTGGTGGAAATTTAACTCAGAGGTGGACTTTGCACAAACATATGGATGAATTAAGGGAAATGCATTGTATGGAAATGAAAATTATTTACAACATCTAAGCAAGTAAAAGGTTGCTAACAATAAATTGACCAATTCCATTTACCATATACAGAAACTTGGAGTGACTATGGAGGCAGAGTGAGATGGCAGAGGCAATTCACTATCACGGATCTAGGAAATAATTATTAAATTTGTGTGCAAAATATTTTTCATGTACCTAAATGAGGTCATTTGCTGTTACTGCTTGTAGATGGTTTCCTTTATATGGTGTTTAATTGAAGATTGTGGAATATCTAAATGGAAAATTAGTAAAAAATACATGTAAATTCAGTCTATATCTTTATGACCATATGGCAAACTTTGGTAATGATCCACCAGATTTCTCTTATCATCATAGGGTGTTAGTGCCACTTTGTTTATCCTCTGCAGAATTTCTTCACCATCCAAAATGCATTTGAAGATATCAAAATTCATGGTCTTTTTTCACAATACCTGTAACTCCTTTTGCACTAGATTTAAGGTGACCCTCCCCACTATTTGCACATATATATTGGACAGAATAAATTTTTTATTTTAATGCCACCATCTGTGTTAGTATTCCATCAGCCAGCTCATCCTTCACCTTTAAATAAGTTTTCTTATTTGCCTCACTAATCAATGGTGAATCTTTCAGATAATTTGAAAAGTCAAAATGGCTGGCTATTGCTGGCAATTCAGCATATAAATTTTTACTCTTTATTTTATACAGGAGAGAGTCTGTATCACTGTATAATAGGGAAATTTGATTCTTAAATGCCTCCTTCATAACATTTTGGACACATCTAAAATAGTTTGACCAATATAATTTGGTTTTGTCCACTTGATCTCTTTATGCCATAACATGACCTGCACTAGATTTTTGGAAATTATATTGCATGACTTAAATTCAGGTGTCTTAATTAATTTTTCAGCAGCCTCCTGATTACTGACAAACTTGACTATGCACCATTTTCTGAGAGATTCCATAGTCTTCCCAAATACTGCATTTGACATTAATTTATAAAAATTCTTTTCAAAGTCATTCTTAGCAGCTTTTCTTTTCATTGTGTTTAAATCAATGTAAGGCTTTAAAAATTTTGATTGCTGGAACTGCAATGCTTTGTGGAATTTTGTCACTTTTAGAACTTCATAATGTACTATGTATTCTTTTTTATCAAAAAATGTTTGCATTAATTTTGGTACTTTTCCCGTCTTTAAATTTAACATGGTTTTATATGTTTTTGGTGTGGTGACAACAATTCATCAGCCACACACATAATCAGAGTGTTCTCCATGCAGATGTGATGGATAATGAATGTTGAACATTACCAGGAAGCCTTTGTCTGCCTCTGACAGTGTGACAAGTATATTTTCCATCTCATCTGTCCAGCATAGGCCTCCAGTGGGTAAAAACTCACTCATAGAAGCTCCATATAGACTGTTCATATCAAGGAAGATTCAATATGTGGAGTCTTTCCCACTGCTGTAACCCTCCACCATTGGGTTACTTGCATTAAAATAACAACTTGAATAAACACTGGACATGACTCCTCAAATTCCACTTTCAATAAATTCCAACTGATCCAGATTGGCAATGGGGTCCAATGACATTTACTTGTATTTCAGCATTGCATTCCAGCTATAATTTGAAATTGTGAAGAAGTGCACAGGGTCTAGCTTGTATGTTTCCATGCTCTCCAATCTAAAAATTCTCTAATTACATCACCAAGTAAGAGGGTGTCTGTCTCCAAATAATTATTATGGTAGTCTTTGAGTGTCTGACAGCCTCCCTTTACCCATGTATGTTCCCACTCAAAGTCCAGTTCTTCCTGTGTTAGAGATGTTTTCCCAGTCAATCAGTTCTTCTTGAAACTATCTAAATCATCATAACATAGCACCCCCTTGCCTCTGATGAATGCCTCTGCTTTTTGATCATTCATACCCGCATGTAAAAATTTATAATTATCACTGCCAATGTTCTTTGTTAGGTTGGAGAGACTATCTGTTATAAAGTGATAAGAGTCTAGAAATCGTAATTCTTCGTAAATATTTTTTGTTACATTATTTTTATCCACAAAAGTTGAGACGGGAATCAATAAACTGAGTGACAACATGTTTTCACTAGTGCAGGGAATACAACTTAATTTTTCGCCTTCCCTCAATTTTAAAGTTTTCAATAAAATATGGAAATCATAATGGGAAGCATTATGTGCAAATATGGGGGTGAAATTGGGTGATCTATGCAAAATATTACAGTCACTATGGGCAATGCCTCTAATTTTACCACTATAGTGACAATGGTCGATTACTTTTTTCAAAGTAACCTCAAATGGCTTTTCACAAAATACACAGGATGTTGCATTCGCCAGCATTCTTGTTTGTTCACCATGTGTAATTTGAAGTGTACGATGTTTTTGCTTTGCCTCAAATGACTCATGCGCAATTTTTCTAAAGTGGTCCCATGCATTCTGCATGCATTCCTTGCCAGAAAAGACTTTGGAAGAAAGCAGCTCCCTCTCCATCATAGTGGCAATGCAAATGCCAGAGGGTCTCTGTCTCACTTCTTGAACCGTGTAGCTGGTGGTGGGGTTAGGTAGAGGACCATGCACTTTTTCTGAAATCATTTCTATATCAAATGTGGCCATTAATGGTACAAAGTTTTTTGCCCCATAATTTTTAAATTCAATTTTTTCTGACTGACTGGGGAATGTAATTTCAGGTTCAGCAGATCCACTACATTTCTTCTGATGCTTTGCCAAATTTTCCTTTGTATTAAAACCAGATAAACATTTTGGACACTGCATACCCTTATGAGTGTTCTTAAAAAATTTAATGCAGGCATTCAAATTCATTATGGCCACATAATGACTATTTCCACCTTCTTCAATTATCATCAAATTTGCATTTTTTTCGTAGTCCTTCTCTGATACATATGAAGGAACCAAACTCTGATCATTAGCATTTAGAGTGTAAACATTGACCTTTATTTGGTTGAGATCTTAAAAAACTCAGACATCATTTACAGATAGTGGGATAGATAGACCATTAACATTTAAAGCACCCTTAAACTTGTTTAAACAAATGATTTGCTCTCAATGTTTAATTTCTGGGTGTAGACATGCTAAAACTGCATACAAAAAACAGTGGTTGGATCCCTCTGTCTTTGGGTTTACCAGGAAATGGTTCTTCTTTAGATAATCTGGTAGTGGGATGAATGTTCCAGCATGGGTTGGTCTATACTTGGCAATGCATAGCCCTACATTGTTTATATTTCTCACCACCCAGTTTGATCTGTTATTTGCACAAATGTTAATGTAATTTGTGAGTTCATTTATCATGCAAGAATGTGCTGCCTCACAAAGTCCTGTACAAAACACAGATGCTGGCTTGCTTGTAAGGTGCAGAATGACTCACTTCTCTTCATCTTTATCTGTTCATGATAGTTTGACCTCAGAAGTTAAATATACTTTGGCAGAGTAATGCTTGGCCACATCCTCTTTAATAATTTTTGCAATAGATGGGTGGGCAAAACAGAATGGTGAATAAATTTCCACTGCATTTAATTGTTGGCTTTCAAAACAGGCAAAGCTCCCCTTACACAATGTATTAGTCTTATGCAAATTAATCTTGTTGATGGAAGGTGGTGCTGATCATTCATGAACAACTGTAACATGATCAGAAACAATTTCTTGTTATGGAAAAATAATTTGCATCCAGTGCATAGATACACCCGTGATTTTTTATGTTTCCTATTTATATGACCTTCTAATGCATGGGTTTTTTGGCTACTATATGTGCAATGAGTGCATTGAAAAATGAGGGGTTGACCAACACTGCTTGTATAACTAAATTTAAAAATTTTTAGCAAAGTGGGATTGGAAGGACAGTCATTATATTTAAAGAGTAGTATTCATTTTTGGAAAAAAAAGTATTTACATTGGTGACAGCTTACTCAACGTGAAAACACACTAATTTTTTTTCATCACAAATATGTATAACAACATTATAGATGAAAATGGCAATACATTGTGTAACATCCTCCACCTAGCTTGTTACGCCGTGTCTAATTACTGTTAAGGAATGCTTGGTTTGGATGATGCTACAATTGTAATCACTAATAGCCAGATAAAAAATCATATAAAATGCATGCATTATTTAAAACAAAATTAAATTAAGCTAAACAAATAAGTGATAACACCTCACATTATTTAAAAACTCTTTTAAACAAAATTATGTTTAACTAACTAAATAAGATCTCAATCACCCTAAAAAACTGAGGTATTAGATAAAAATTGACAGTGTAATGTAAAATAGATATTTACACATGCACATGTAATATTAAACACTATCAATAATGATAATGCTCTCATTAATTACATTTAAAAGAGAGAGAGGGAGATGAGAATCTTATAGCTTGTTAACTTAATTAAACTGCAAATAAGGAGACACGCAATATTCTACAATAAATGAAAAGTATAAATTGACATTTTAACAAATAAATTGAGTATTCACCAAAACTCATTATTTAAAACAAAATTAAATTAAGCTAAATAAATAAGTGATAACACCTCGTATTTTTTGAAACTCTTTTAAATAAAATTATGTTTAACTAAATAAATATCATCTCATAATCAACCTCAAAAAACCAGGGTGTTAGATAAAAAATTGACAATATAGCATTTAAAACACATATTCAATATTTGGTAAAAATTAGATAAATACATGCATTATATAAAATAACTATTAAACAAGATTACAACATCAAACTAAAAAGTGTGGATAAAAAGTAAAATTACCCATCATTTAGTGTTATGATTTTGGGTAATTTAAAATAACAAGAGGGGATAAATTCATATTTTAACTAGTATACACCATTTATAATTGGATTCATTGGCAAAGCCACTTCTTCTTTTCATGTGAGAGATTGAGAGAAAGATTTTTTAATTCCCTACTTTTCTCTAATTACATTTGTTCTCAATCTAGTAATAACATAAATTGGTTTTTGAAAATATATGACCAAGGAGTAACACATTTTAAATTTGTAAACCATTAATTTGCTTCTCATTGATATGAAAATAAGACTCATGTTTTTACACATCTGATTTCTTTTTGAAAAAATGACTGATGAATCACACCCAAATAATTGTGTTTACCATGTCTTCGAATTAAAAAAACATTGACTGTATTTATTTATACAAGAAAACTTGAAGCCTTGTTTTTCAAAAATAAGAAAAGCCTGCTATATTGTATACTCACGTGTTTGAGGCATTGTTTTCAAGCATCATAGTTTTTTGAGTTGAAGATGTAGCTGTTTGGTTAACATTACCAAACCCATTTTGATTATCATAACCAGTCATCATTTGGTCAACTTGACCTTCAAAATTTTGCAACCAGTCATTGAAAATTTCCATAGTTTGATTAGACTCTTCCAGAATATTGTCAAAGCTAAAAACATTTGTTTTACACATTTAACAATAATAGTTTTGTTTTTAATAAAATGAAAAAACATACATTACACATTTTAACTGAGAAATATTATAACAGATATAATGTAAGAACCCTTTTGTTTTTTTAATAAAATGAAAAATGTGCATTACATATTTTATATTATAACAAATTGCAATGTAAAAAATCTGATTAATAATTTGTTACATTGTATAATAAAAATTCTTAGATAATGTATTTTACAAAGAATGTCTTAAATTCTTCAAAATTTCTGACTTGCTTTTATAAGGATTGTCATTGATAATTTGCTCATATTTGGCATTCCAGACAGAGAGAAAGTTGGAAAAATTATTGAAAGACATTTTAAAAGCAGAACATTGAAAACAAACTAGTTTTATCTGAAGTTGGGATGATAATGAAAAAGGATAATAAAAAATTTTAATGCAGGAGACATCAAGTTTTGATTGGATGGAGAATATCCAATTAGTGATAAGTAAAATCAATTTGGGAAAACTTTTGTGATAAAGTCAATTTGTGGTACTTAAAAATCTCAAGTAGGTGAGTTTATGCAAAAAAGATTTTAACTAATTTGATGTTGACAGGTTCTCCAAGAAAAGCTTTAAAAAATTGCTTTTAAGACTCAACTTGTTTATTTTGCAGGGGGAGGGTTTTAATGTAAAAAGCTTTTAAAATGTCAACTTTTTGGGTGATTGACAGGTTCTCTTTGCAGGATTCTGGATGTGGTAATAAAAAGATTTTAAATTGAGTACACTTGAATGTGACAGATTAAAAGCTTCTGTCAAAAACATTGCTAATGTGTTTCTAGGCATTTTTTGCAAAAAAACCCTGGCTGGAAAAATTCTGTAAAATTTAAGCATGGTAGTATTTCTTTTCTTAGCCTGAGTCATGTAAACAAATTTTCAGCTCTTAGCATAGTGTTAAATAAATCTATAAGCACTTAGATATAATACACTTTGGGGAAACCAAGAATTTTATAATCTAATAACATGGTTCTTTATAGGAGAATGTGAAACAGTAAATTGATATTAGGGTAAACACATAACAGATATTTTATAATGTTCTAACAATGTTTTGTGGGGTGGCAAATGAATTAATTGTGTTAGTTGATGATTGGATCAAATGAATTAAGTTATTTTTTATTGGTTTATATGCTAAAAGTTTGTAATAAATAACCTGTGAATTGAACACTTTATTTAATTTTAAATTCAATGATGACTCCAAAAGCTGCTAGCAAATTGTAGCATCATCCAAAAAAAAGCAATAAGCTGCAAAAGAAAGATTAACGTTAAATGATTACAGTGATTAAATATAATCAGAAATATGATTGTAAAATTTAGTTAATTATCTTATTCATTTTGTAAGATGCAACCAAGTTACAATATTGTGCATTTTGAGAGAAACACTATAGCCAATTAAGTACTATTTGACAAATTGTAACAAGCAAAATTACGCTTACGTAAGAACAGCCATATTGGCAGAAGATTTATTTGAAATTCAAAATTGGCAGGTACTTTACAATTTTTAAATAAATAGCTTGGAATTTAAGAGAAATTTGATGAACAATAAATTCTTCAGAGTTTATTTTATTTTTCATTCTTCATTTATCTGGTTTGATATTTAATAAAATGTTCAGCTAAGCAAGTTGTGGCAAGTAGTGGCTGGATTCCATCATGGGATCCATTCGAAGGGTCCTTGTGCCAGTCATGAAACCGCACTTATGTTACAGTTAGGAGTTTTTTTATTCTTGCTTAGTCTGACTATCAATCTATACTTGTATGAAATAATAGATGCTTGAAATGACTGGATAGTCGAACCCTAGGAATATATATCTATTCTTAATAGTAGGAGACTTGAGTATAATTGACTGAATAAATGAACTTACATGTATCATTATTAAATGTAAGTATAGGAAACTGCTGTCTATTAATTAATTTACTAAGCCAGTAATTTTACGGTAATGGCTACTTTAATATTATTTAAATGCAGTTAGTGTCAATGCCTGGTTGCTTTACTTAATCAAACCAACAAACNCAAAATTGAGTTTAAGTCAGTTACAACTTGACATGAGTACACGCACTGAGCTAAAGTAAGGTACACATAATTAGTCCTCATTGAGCTGAGATGGTGCAGTGGATTCATTCAATCGTTCATGAATGAGAGGAGCTGTGATGTGGAGATCTGCGTTGGGCAGTAGCCCACAAATGATTCAAAGAGGAAATGTCACATGGCTTCGTCACCTAAATAGTGATGATTAGTACTCAATTAACCTAGATAGTTAAGTAGAGAGGAAATGCTTGGCGGTTCATTAATGTAGTAACTCCTCACCCACAATTTACTGAGTGGTAGTTATTAGCAATAATACATGGTGCAAATAGGCCAGTTACATGTATCATTATTAAATGTAAGTATAGGAAACTGCTGTCTATTAATTAATTTACTAAGCCAGTAATTTTACGGTAATGGCTACTTTAATATTATTTAAATGCAGTTAGTGTCNGTTATTAGCAATAATACATGGTGCAAATAGGCCAGGTGGAGGATGTTACAAAATCTCATGCTCAAAAATCTACCAAATATATGCAGAGCAAACAAGATGAACTCTCATAACACAAACAATTTGTTTTAAAGCTGATATTACCAAAGACAGTGTATTCTGTAAACACTGTGGGTAATGTAGCTCAACCAGAGATGGTCAACAGCCTCAATGAAGTTTCTGAAGAATGTCAGATGAAATACATTTCTGTTATAGAATTAAAAATCAGTGAGTGGCAAAACATATACACCACATATAGCCTTCAGACAAAG
Source organism: Hofstenia miamia (assembly GCA_900660155.1). Lineage (NCBI taxonomy): Eukaryota > Metazoa > Xenacoelomorpha > Acoela > Hofsteniidae > Hofstenia > Hofstenia miamia. The sequence continues at coordinate 96,438 of CABFPE010000423.1, read as the reverse complement.
TAACGCCCTGTGGTAAAAATTATACTGGAAAACAGAGACTGCTTCTTCCTACCCAAACATTATGCTGAGAAAGCTACAGGAGAAAAATATAAGATGTTTATCAGACTTAAAATTCGATGTGGCAAGGATAAACCACCAATATATCCAGGTGGCAATGCACAAACTGTATTTAGATTTAGTGTGTAAAAAATATTTAGAATAAATATATAATCCATTGATTTTTATTTTAATTGTCAAAAATTACTACTTACTAGTGAACCAAAAAAACTCAATTTAAGAAACATGCTTTAACTTCCTAGTATTAAAATTTTTTAAAAATACAAAACAACTTACCTATAAATTTAGTTTAAATACAGAACAACGGAAATTACAATGGTGTTTCACATGGGTCAAAATGTAAAAAATGACAATAAATAAACATTTTTTATCAATTAAAACTGAATTTCTATTAAATTTAAAAACTTGATAATAATAATAACTTCACATTGTTAGGCCAAATGTGAATGAGCAAATTAAGCTCATATTCATAAACTAAATAGTCCTTTTTGTAAAAGAAATTTTATTTATCAACCTTTTAATTTTAAAACAAGTTTTCTAATTGTGCTTTTTACCCCTTTTTCATTGTTTGAAGTCATGAAGAGTCAGCACATATTATTTGAAATTCGAGGGAATGCATTCAATAATATTTACTTTATCAAGCAATTGTTGATTTAATTGATGAAAAACTTTACATTCTTACAGTACACCACTTGAAGGCAGTGTTTAACTCACTCCCATCACACATATGAAAGGCTCTTAACTGGTATGAGCAGAATTTCCATCATGTTGCATTTACAGAAGGCAATCTTACAAGTGAACAAATGCTTCAATTTATTGATTTACTAAATTTATCAACATGAGAGAATACAATGTTTTGGGGATGTGATGCTATGAACTGCAAATTTCTTAGCCAAGTAATCTCTCAACCTGTGGAAAATTTACTTGATCACAGCTATCAGTACCCACAGAACATAGGAAATTCTATAGACTGTATAAAGACTATTTTAAATTTGTACATCAAATGAACACTCCAAAAGGTATATTATTATTGCCATTTGCTAATAATCATTGTAAATTTAAAAAGTTTATTGTAAAACCACTATAACTAACAATTAATGATTTTTTTACTAGTATTATTTTTATAGAACTGTACATGTAGAAGGAGGTATAGAAAACACTACTATATTTTTATTTTACTAAATTCTATATACATTATTGCCACTTGTTGTGATTTCCATGTCATCATTGTGAAATAGTTTTTTATTTACCAGAGTCTTGTAATTCTCACCCAATGCATTAACATACTGTTTGGGTAGGAAATAGTGAAAACCATTGTCAAGTCTTACCTTTACCATGGTACCATATCTCATGTTCACCTGAACAATGTCCTTGATTGTTAGCCATCGTTTTTTTGGTAGTTTGCTAGCTGGGCTTGCATTTGAAAAAATACAGGTTGGTGTTTGGGAATTAACATCACTTAAGCATTGTAAAACATGGTCATCCTTGCTCATGCTGGAAAGATGATTGCATTATTATTAACTATTGGGTGTCTTTGTTTGTGTTGAGTCTTGAATTTTTCTTTTACAGGCACAGGTGATGGGGACATCATCTCCTGTGTTAGTGGGTTGTAGCCATGTGATTGTGGTGGGGTTCTGCATAGTTCATCAAATAGACTGCCCAATGAGCTGGATGCTAGCATTTTAACAGACATTGCCAAAAGTGAGAGATGAAATTGTGTAGAAGAAAAATAATGATTTTATCTAATGAAATGAGGTGAATATATAGATTGACCAGCCAATGGAAATACATTGAACTTATGAAAATTAATTATTGGTTGAAAAAATGTGATATAATAAATGTGTTAACAAAGAATTTTAAAAAAAAGGAAATTTCGTTTTTTGAAAGTTCCCAAAAAATGAGATAAGCATTGTATGTGTAAGCTTTTTGGCAAAATTATGGAAAAATAGATCAACAAAGTGTAGTGTGTGATAACAAGGTATATTTACAATATGCAATGTAATGTATGCAAGCAATTGTAATGTGTGATATAGCCATGTATATTAACAAAATGCAATGTAATGTATGCAAACAAAAGTAACATGTGATATACCCATCTATATTAACAAACAATGAAATTAGTCATTATATCAAAACAGTGTAAACTAAATTGTTGCCCCCAACATGTAAATGAATCACCATGAAAAATCAATTAAAAACTGAGATGAATCAATTAGCACCTGTCAGAAATACTTTAGTAGCTGTCAAAAAAACTAATGAGTCACTAATTAAATCATCTTCACCAATATTCACAGTCTGTCACATGACATGTGACGTTATGAGCTCTTGGCCAATCAGAATCCGAGTTAGTGTCCTCTCATTGTAGCATCTGCTAACAAGCATTGATGTAGAATAAAGGATTCTTTTAAACTATTGTTTCACTTCAACCATGGGTAGGGATGTACTCATGTTAGCTATTTATTGTATATATTTCTGTTAATCTTCCCTTAACTGAAATAACTGAATACTATTTAGGTACTCTGCCATCATAGCTCTGCTCTGTGAGTAGTGTATCTGTGGCCTCTGGCCAACTCCTATATCTGCATCATTCCACTGGTGTTTCCATAGCTGATCTAGGTGGCTTTGAACCTCAGCCCAACAAAGTTCTTATGTGTTCCCTATCCTAACTCAGTGTAGTTCTCAATGTGAATTGTAACTGACTTAAACTCAATTTGTATCATGTATTTAATTCACTTAACAACCTTGCAATGTCACTAGCTGCTTAATAATTATTACTTTAGCCATTACTGAAAACTATTGGCTTTAATTAAGTTAATATAATTAAGTTACTGTAACATCCTCCACCTAGCTTATTATGCTGTGTCTAACTACTGATAATAGGTATCCGGTAAATTGCGAGTGAGGTGTTACTAAGTTGTTGAACCATCAGGCCTCTCTATCTTATTAACTAGTTATGTTAATTAAATAATTGAGTATTGACCATCACTGTTTAGGTGACAGAGCATCACGATGTTTCCTCTTCAGTTCTTCCATGGGCTACTGCCTGAAGCTGATCTCCACAAGACAGCTCCTCTTCTCCTGTAATGATGGCTGAGTCCACAGCACCACCTCAGCTCAACTGGAATTAATTATGTGTACCTTACGTTAGCTCAGTGCGTGCACTCAAGTAAAGTTGTAACTGACTTAAACTCAATTTTGTAAAGTGTTTGTTGTTTTGATTCAATAAAGCAACCGGGCATTGACACTAACTGCATTTACATAATATTGAAATAGCCATTACCGTAAAACTATCAGCTCAAACATTTAAGTAATAAGATTGCAGTTCCTATACCTACATTTACTAGTACTACATGTAAAGTCATTTATCAGGTCAATTATAGTTGAGTCTCCTACATTTAAGAATATATAAATATCCCTAAGTGTCGACTATCCAGTCGTTTCAAGCACTGATTATTTTCATACATGTATTGATTAATAGTCAGACTAGGCAAGAATCAAAAAACTCCTAACCGTAACATAAGTGCGGTTTCGTGACTGGCACAAGGACCCTGATAATCAATCCCGTGATGGAATCCAGCCACTACTTGACACAACTTGCCTAGCTGCACATTTTATTAAATAATCAAACCAGATAAGAGTAGAAATGAAAATTAAATAAACTCCAAAGAATTTATTGTTCATCAAAATTATGGTTGAATATAAGCTATTTATAAAATTTCTACATAAAGTACCTGCCGATTTTAAAATTCAAATGATTCGTCTGCCAATATGGCTGTTCATACGTAAGTGTTATTTTGCTCAATTTAATTTGTCAGATATTTCTTGATCAGCTAACAAGTTTTCTTATTTTGAACAATATTAAATCTTAGTTGCATCTTACAAAAATTACTAAAGATCATTAACTAAATTTTTACAATTAATTTTAATTAATATTAATCATTTGACGTTGTTCAGCTTAGTTGATTTTTGGATGATGCTACATTACTTATTAACTTGCAGCTTCCTACCTTACACTTAAATAACATAGTACATGCTCAGTCACTTTATCAGTCTATTATAGGTCACCTAAGTCTATCAGATAAAGTATGTATAACCTATGGTAGGCTATCCAGCCCTTTTTTACCAATGTTGATTATTGATTACATGAAAACAATCAAATTGATAGCCAGCTAAATGGAGAAAAACTCTATTTGTACACCTAACATAAATGCAGGTTCATGGTTCAGATCAAGGACCCTTGAGTCACTCCCAATATGTTCTCAAACCACTAGTACTGCATTTACCATTTAGCTTGACATTTTGTATAAATAATCAAAGCAATATAAAATCTAAGAATAAGATTTTCAAAGAATTTACTTCAACAAATTCCAAATTGATTTACACTCTATTTATAGTTAACTTTGAAAAAGTACCTGTCATTTGAAATTCAAATTTAATTTGTCTGCCAAAATGGGTGAAAATAATGGAAGCAAATTCACCCCCTTTGTTTTGTCAAATTCAATGACAAGTACCAATTTGCTATATTATTACTTGGTTGCATTTTACAAAGATAATTCTGATAATTGAACATAAATTGTTTTTCCAAATAATCATAATTCAATCTTAGTTTCAACTAATCATTTGTTCTTCTTTCTTCATTAGCAGCATTTTCTTTGGATTATGCTACACACCCTCCTCAGCTTGCATTATTTTCAGCACTGTACATTCTCTGTGGACTAACTCATCTGCCTTTTTAATTAGTACTTCTGCTTGGGGATCACTCCAGCTTGTTGTTGCGAATTCTGGTTTTTTACTCATTTTCAGTACCGCCTCTCTCTCTGTTGTTACCATGCTATGATATCAGAGGAATTTTGCTTCTTTGATATTTTCTGATATCAGTGTTATCTCCCTAAGTTTGTTCATTTTTTCTGAAAAGATTTCATAGAATTTCTTGTATAGGTGGATTCCCTTTATTGCTATCATTAACGTCATCTGCACATCTGCTCTACTCATGTGTGCCATTTCTTCTTGTACTGTTGTGTTTGGGTAAAAGAATGTAAACACTTTCCTGAGGCTCCTTGTGTTCACCACATCTTTGTAAAAGAAGCTTATGTTTTCTCTTGCTTCTTCTTCAGTTATTGTTGTCAGATCATTCTTATTCAGTCTCATCATCATCACTATCTCCACCCTTTTCATGACATCATAGAAATGGTATTCCTTATCCAATAAATCCTACCACACCACGTCATTTACTCTCAAAAATAGCATGATCACCTTAGTTGTGCATATGCCAATTTCTTCTCTCAGTTCCTTTAACTGTTCATGAATTGGTTTTCCTTGCATGTATAGTTGATAAGGAGTTATCACTCCTTCAACATATACTCTTTCCTTATTTTGATTGTTTAGTAATATCTCTTTCATCTTTTTGTAATCATCCCATTCAACTATTGTTTTCACATCTTCTTTCATGTTCACATAAGTCTTATATTTGTGTAGGAAAGTCTTGGCAATCTTTAGATTTTTTGGTATCCTCCATCATGGGAGCACCATTGGGATTGACACTGTTTTTGGTGGGGTGCATATAAGGATTTTTGTTCTTATCTGTTGCTCTATTTCTCTGTAATCCTGTGATGATGTTGGTGCTGTTGCCAGTCCAATCATGGCTGGATAGTTCATTTTGCTTTCCTTTAGTGTCTCCCAGAATATCTGTGTTAATCCTCTCCTGCTCATTTTCATTTGGATGCTGACATTTAGTTCTAATTTCAACGTGATGCATTCCATGTCCACTGCTAATTGATTACCAGTATATGGTTTCAGCATCTCCTCTAATTCTGTCTCTGTGAATGCTTCTGTGAACATCAATTTCATTGATGCTACTGTCTGCTCTTCCTTCACGTACTGGTAGTTTCTTGAGTGAATCTTTTCTTTTTTCTTTGTTATTTTTATTTTGACTAAGAATCTCTCGTCATCTGTATTGATCAATTCCATTGCGTGTTCTGGCGTGGAGGCTCCCCATTTCTCTAAGTTTATTCTATCTGTTTGTTGCTGTGTCATCAGTGATAGTATTAATTGTGTTGATGTTAAGAGTTCTTCCTCTTCTAACATTTCTTTTTGTGTCTACGATTTTCCATTTAATGATCTTCCTCATTGTTATCCAAGGTTCTGTCTCAACCTGTCTTAATCATGTCTCAGATGTGGCGCACCACATGTATTTTCTCATGGGTTCATCAAATACTGGTAACTCTTCCAGTGCTATCCCTGTTCTATTATCTATATCCACCATTGACATTCTGCCTAATGGGCTTTTGTTAATGATTAATCCACTGATAAACTTTTCGACCTCCTGCATCAGTTTCTTGATTTTGTCTGGGGATGTCAATTTTTCAATGTGCCCTTTTAGTAGCCAGTTCTTTGTCTGCGTGTTCACTGGGGACAAAGCTATCTCATATCTCTTTGCTTTTGCTAATTTGTGGCGCCCTGCTCTGAAAATTGGCAGCCTCAGTGCTTGTTCTTTTGTTCTAAAAATTGCTAGAATCCATGCTGAGTTTCTAAACCTTATTTCTGGGGCATTCTTCTCTTCAAATATCATATTTTTAAAGTCTTTCATTGAGTTCAATTCATATGCTCTGTTAATCTCTGACAGTGCAACTTCAACTGTTTTATGTTATTTCTTTGATGGGGCCTCAATGTGTATCTCTGGCCATTTTTCTTCTGTTTTCTTTTGTAGCTTCATCTCGTTCCATATTTCTTGTATTCTCTTTATGTGTTCCTGCCTTTGCATGAGGATGCACTTGATAAATAGTGTGTTTGCCTTTTCCACGCCCTCTGCATGTGTTGTAATCTCTATTGTTTTCACCTGTTTAAATAAATTGATGGCAATACATGGATCCACCATTAATCTACAATAGGCAGGCTACCCAATAGTCAATCTGTAGGTCTTAGCAAATTAATTCCGCGATTTTTGCTTCCATTGTTATTTTTTCCCATAAGAACATGTTCTCTACCTGTATCTCTAGTTCTCTCAGGAATGGTGGTAATTCTTTGACTGTTGTTCTTCCAATGATGACCTCTCTTATGCCCTGTACTCTAGCCATTCTTAAGTTTGGTCTAGCTACTTCTCCAAATTTTTGTTATATTCTTTCTCCTTTAGGATGTGAATAATCATGAGGTTATCCTTATCAATGTTGATTTCCAGTATTTTCGCAATCTGGTCTATATATGCCACGATTGCTTGGGCTGTTTCCAATGTGAAATTGTCATTGAAAGTGACGTGAATCTTGCTGCGCATATATGGCCATTCCACTGTCTCATCTAGTTCTCTCTGATAACTTATAATTGTATTGACCATCAGTCTTTGTTGCACGTCAAGTACTATCAGTAGATTGCTGCTCTCTGTCTTTGCTATTTTCATATGTGACTCTTAGTTTCTGGTGACAGTTTTTGATATGCATTAGTTCTCATCTTTGTTGTTCCCATGAAGTAAGGGTGCAGGGCTTCACCATCTATTTTCGACATCCTTTTCTCTCTGTCTTTTGATTGCACTGTTCTCTCAGATGTGCTATCAGAGGGGGCATGTAGCTGTGTAATCTGTAATGGTATACTGGTGCTCGGATCACCATCAAGTGAGTCCATGCTGATTGTTTCAAATGAATTGGCTCACAGTTGGCACTTTCAGCACTTGACCAGCTGTGGGTTCCATCAAATGTCAGCCTCTAATTGCTTTTGTATATGCATGGTTCTTCACACACTCTTATCTTCCCGTGGAACTCCAATGGTCACACTGCCCTCAAATCAGCAGGGTGGACTGGAGGGAAGGTTGTGCTGCCTTTTGCCAGTTCTCTGCATGCCCTCAAATCAGCAGTGCAGATCTTTGGGATGTTCACTGGTTCTCTGCTTGCCCTCAAATCAGCGGTGCAGATCTCCAGTGGGAGATCCCTGCCTTCAAGTTGGCATTGGGGACTACTAGGACGCCTTCTCACTTGGTGCCTCTGATTAGTCATGGGTTGGTCCTCGTCCCATCTGTCTTCTGTTGGACGTCTGGTTTGAGACTGTCTTTGTATTCTTCTCTGTGGGTTTGACGTTGTCATCTCCTCAGGTCTTCAGGTTTTTCACACTCTCTTCCTCAATGGCTGTTGCATCTTGTTTGATTTTCCAAAATTCAGACATTAAGTTTACATCCCATATTTCAGGGTCATATATATATTTATCTCTTGCTGCACATCTTGGCAGCACTCTTCTCTGTATGTCCTCATTGCTGATGTTTGCTTCGAATTCTTTGTCAAATCCTCTCTCCGGCAGACTATCTAAGTCATTCATATCATATATAACCTCATTATCATTAATACAACTTATTTTAAACTCGGCATCTTCATTTAATATCAATTCTTCAATATCTGCCATTGCCTGTTTCAAGTTTTAGAAGTGCAATAATCTGTCATTGTTTAACATGTACTCATTGTTTGGTAATACTTGCATTATTTTATATGGACCTGACCATACTGTTTTTAATTTTCAGAATTGGTTTGTATTGGTTAATTTAATAGGTGTAAATGCATAAACTGTGTCGCCTAGTTTGTGCACATGACTGTAAATTTTTTTGTTGTAGTTACACTGTTGTCTCACAGCTGATTTCTTTGTGTTATGACACATTGTCTCATGTATTGCCGTTATCTGATTCCTCAGTTGGTCCACATATTGGTTGTCTAACTTTCCATAATAGGCGAAGTACTGCATTGATAATGGCGTTGCCACCTCCCTTCTGAACATGGCTTTGAACAGAGTTATCCTGGTTGTCAAATGTATGGACGTATTATAGAAATACTTGATCATTTTGATTACCTCCCTCCATTTGCATCCTCCTAAGCTTGAGGTTGTTACTCTAATCAATTTTATCAGAGTTCTATTCAGTCTCTCCACCACCCCATTTGCTTGTGGGTGATATGCTGTCATTCTTTCACTTATGACTTCCAGTAGGCGTGCCATTTCTTGGAACAGGTTGCTCTTGAATTGTGGCCCCTTATCTGTGATTATCGTCTCCATTGGCCCAAACTTCAGGATCCATTCTTTCATTACTATGTCAGCAGTTGTTTCAGCCATCGTGTTCTTCATTGGGACTAGCTTTGCATATTTGGTGAAGTTGTCCACCATCACTAAGAGGTACTGGTACCCCTCCTCTTCTTTCAACAACATTTCCAAATCTATATGTATGATCTCATTTGGTTTCATTGCTATGATCTTTTCTAGCAGTGCTCTCTGTGTTGGAAAATGTTGTTTATTGTGGAGGAGACATTCCATACATTTGTTGATGATTTCTTCTGTGACCTTCCATATTGCTGTTGTGAAAAATCTTGCATTAAATGTACTCTCCATCTGTATGATGCCCAAATGGCCCTTCTTGTGGATTTTCCTTACTAGTTCATGTTTAAAGTATTCCAGTATTGCAATTCTATTGGTTTGTCCTTCCACATATAGGAGTCTGTTTTTGTTCCTTTTCCATCTGTACTTCTCATAGTAACTTGCAGTTAACTTTAATAGTTTCACACTTGGTTCTTGTAATTTTCTTATGATTTTGTAGCATCATCCAAAAAAGGCAAATAAATCTGAATAACGTCGAATGATTATCAATTGAAATTAATTGTAAAAAATTTAGTTAATGAACTTTAGTTTATTTTTGTAAAATGCAACTAAGATTTAATATTGGTCAAAATAAGAAACTTGTTAGCCGATCAAGAGGTAATTGACAAATTAAATTGTGCAAACTAACGCTTACGTATGAACAGCCATATTGGCAGACGAATCATTTGAATTTTAAAATCGGCAGGTACTTTTTGTAGAAATTTTATAAATAGCTTTGATTCAACCATAATTCTGATGAACAATAAATTCTTCGGAGTTTATTTAATTTTCATTTCTACTTTATCTGGTTTGATTATTTAATTAAATGTGCAGCTAGGCAAGTTGTGTTTAGTAGTGGCTGGAATCCATCATGGGATC
>CABFPE010000423.1:58688-72576 GCA_900660155.1 Hofstenia miamia | reverse complement strand
GAAGTCTAGAAGAACAGGAGATCACACAACTAAGGAAATTGTTAGAAAAACATAAACATATATTCAACTATGGAGAAATAAGCATAGGGCAGGCAGTGGGTGAGAAGCATAGCAACAACACAACAACAGACAAACTGTTCAAGCTGCCAGTCAGAAGGGTGCCTGAACAGATGAAAGACAAATATAATTGCATACTGGAAGAGCTAATCAACAATAAAATTATCCAGCCAAGTGAGAGCATATATGCAGCACCAACCATGTTCATAAAACAGGGAGACAAGTATGCATTGATTTTTGCAAGTTTAATGAAGTGATGAAAAAGGACTCATATCCCCTACTGCAGATAGAGGACATGCTCTATGAAGCCAGTAAACATAAATACTTTACAACACTAGATTTATGCAAAGTCTACTGGCAAGTAAAGATGGATGAGGACAACATTGAGAAGACAGCATTCATAACTCCATATGGGCTATATGAATGGATATACATGGTGTTCAGACTTTGTAATGCACCAGCAACTTTTCAGAGGTACATTACAAAGGTGTTAAAGAATAAGACACACAGAATGGATCAAGGAGTAAATGCCTATATAGATGACATCATAGTGACAAGCGACACAATCCAAGAACATCTGGAGAAATTGGAAAGAATGTTAACAATTCTGGAAAATGCAGGACTTCAGATTAATGGAAATAAGTGTGACATTCTCAAAGAAAAAATAGTGTTACTCAGAAGTAGTATAGAAAAGGGAAGAATATGCATGAAGGACAATGCCAGAGAAATGATCCGGAAAATAGAAAAGCCAAACAATAAGAAAGACATACAGAGGATCATGGGATTCTTCAACTATTATGGAACTTTCATCCCAAACATAGCTGGCAAGACAGTGAAGATGACCAGATTGATGAGAAAATCAGTGCCATTCATATGGACCTGGCAGGAGCAGGAGAAACTGGACAATATCAAAGAAGAACTGGTGAAACTACCATCCCTCAACACACTGGACTACAATGAACAATTTATATTAGATTGCAATGCAAGCAAAGTAGCAATTGGGGCAACATTGGGACAAATGAAAAACAGAAAAGAAGTAACCATTCAGTTTTCAGTTGCAAGCTGAGAGAAAGCAAAGTAAACTACAGCTCTACCAAGGTAGAGATGCTTGCATTGATTGAGAGTATCAAGAAATTTCGAGATTTCCTCATTGGTAGGGAATTTAGAGTATGAACACACAACAGTGGATTAGCTTGGCTGAAAAAGTTCTCCAGAGATAAGTCTGGAATAGTGTCACAGTGGATCGAATATTTAAATGAGTTCACATTTACAATTGAGCACAGGAAAGGCACACTGCCATGGACTTCTGGACATTACTGCTGGAATACCAGAGAGATGCAGCAAAAATAGATGGAGAGAAAAAACAATTTCAATTTTTGCCACACACTGAGTATGAAGGACTGCCAGAAATAAACGTGGATAAGAAAGGCCAAGCTGTACTACCAATACTAATGAGGGAAGAGATATCTGAAAAAGAAATAGTGGATAAACAAAGAGATGACATAATCCTCAGCAAAATCATAAAAAAGATAGAAGAACCTCAGACAATACTATCAAAAATAACAGCAGGATATTATGAATGCTACAAATGGAAAATCAACAAGAACAGATTATTATATGTTGAATCCAGCAACAACTGGATTGCAATACCTGACTACTTTAAAAGAGAACTGATAAGGAAAATACATGAGAAGGGCCACCTGGGAATTACACAGATGGAGAAGACCTTCAATGCCAGGTTCATAACAACAGCAGTGAGGAAAGTCATTGAGGATATCATTAATAAGTGCACAACGTGTATCCTTAACAACAAACAACACTAGAAAAAATCATTGCAACTCAACTGAATGAGATAGTCCACATAGATCTTGAAATATTATCAAAGGACGCAGAAGTCTACCAATATCTACTGGTGATGGTAGACAATTATACAATATATGCAGAAACCACAGCAGAACTGGTACTAAAGGAATGGATACTATTACTCAGGCCAATGGAGACAATTATAACAGATAAGGGGCCCCAATTTGAGAGTGGACTTTTTCAAGAAATAGCAAAACTCTTGGAAATTGCAAGCGAATGGACAACTGTGTATCACCTGCAGGCCAATGGAGCAGTCAAGCTAATCAGAGTAGCAACATCAAGGATAGGAGGAAGCAGATGGAGAGAAGTCATTGAAATGATCGAATATTACTATAACACCTTGGTGCATGCAATGACTGGAGTCTCACCATTCAAGGCAATGTTTGGAAGAGAAGTGGTGACCCAGCTTTCAATGCAATATACCAACTACAGTGGAAAGCTGGACAATGAATACATAAAACAATTGAAGAACCAAATCACAGGGATACATGAAATGATGTGGCACAACATAAAAAAATCACCAGTGAGACAGCAGTATAATTACAATAAAAAAATTTACAGTCATGCACACAAAGTAGGAGATAAGGTATTAACATTCACACTGATCAAACTCACAGACACAAACCAAGTCTGGAAGTTGAAAACAGTATGGTCTGGCCCTCACATGATAACAAAAACACTACCAAACAATGAATACATGTTAGACAAAATTTGAAGAGAGTGACAGCAGACATTGAAGAAACAAAGATAGATAAGAAAGCTGAATTCAAAATTTGCCAAATCAATAGCAACGAAAATATATATGATATGTATGATTTAGATAGCCTACATGAAGAAGAATTTGATGATGAATACACAGCAGACATTTGAGACAATAATATGAGCTAGAGAGTGCTGCCCCAAAGGACAGCAAGAAATAAACCTATATATAACCCTGAAATATGGGATATAAATTTACTAACTGAATTTAGGAAATTAGAGGAAAATGATGCACACACTGATGAAGAAGAGAGTGCACAGAAATCAACAACTGGAGGAGCTCTCAACCATGAACAGGAGAAAGACAGTCCAAAGCAGTTCTCAAACCAGATGTTGACTCCAGGGCAGAAGGGATGAGAACAAGGAACCAACAAACAGATGACGTAGATTGAGAAGGCGTCCTAGTAGTCCCCAAGGCTGATTCAAGGGCAGGGAGACCAACAGACAAAAAGCCTCTCCCACCAGGGATCTGCACCACTGATTCAAGGGCAAGCAGAAAACTGGTGCACAGCTCAACTTTCCTTCTGAGAATCCACAACGCCAATTCAAGGGCAGTGAGACACTGGGAGTTGCAGGGGAAGGTGTAAGTGGTGGAATAACCATGGAGATGTGAAAGCAATTCAAGGCTGATGCTATCCCCACAGGAGCCACAACTTGTCAAGTGCCAATAGGAGTAACTGTGAGCCAATTCAAGGGCGAATCAGTAGAAACTATCAGCACAGATTCACAGCCCATGAACTGTGAACCAAGCACCAGCAAATTACCATTAAGGATGACCCAGCTACATGCCTCCTCAGAAACCACCTCAGAGAGAACTGTATGATCTAGAGAGAGAGAGAAACAGATGTCTAAAATTGATGGAGAAACTCTACATCCCTACTTTATAGGAACATCATGAATGCACTACAATGCATTTGTAAAACTATCCCCAGAAACAAAAGCACATATACAGAAAGTTGTGAAAATCAAAGGAAAAAATCTACAGATAGTGCTCAATGCCAATAATAGACCAAAAGTGAATGCAATCATAAGCTTCCCACAGGAGATGAACGAGACACTGGCAAGACCATATATGAGAAGCACAGTGCACATTGTATTTGATGATGATTTTACACTGGAAATGACGCAAGCCTTAATGACATACAAAGACAAAATAGCAGAAATACCAGAAATTAACATGGATGAGGAAAACCTCACAATCATACATGTACTGAAACAAAAGGAATACACAAAAAACCTGGAAAAGAAGATTGATGAAACATTGAGAATGGCAAAAGTGCAGAAAATGAAAGTAGTAATTATCAGTGTTGACAAATGAAGACATCCCTGAGCACCTACAGGAGGCATGCATGCAGACTGAAAACATCATTCCTTGGGAGAGAACATCAAGAAGCATGACAATCCCAGAATTAATATGATTTGATCTACAAATAGATTACTGGGCACAAACCTACAGAATAATGGTAGATCCATGCATTGTGATCAACCTCTATAGACAAACAAAAATGATTGAGCTAATGACGGACACAGATGGCATAGAGAAGGCCAACATGCTATTCATAAAATGCAGTCTGACACAATGACAAGAGCACCTACAACAGATCCAAATGATATGGAAAAATATGAAATTACAACAGAAAGTGGAGGAAAGTTGGCCAAAAATAAAAATCAAAGCACCATCACAAAAATTTCACAACTTGTTAGAAATAGCACTAACAGAAGTAAATAAAGCCTATGAGCTAAACACAAAAAAAGATTTCAAACAGTTATTATTCGAAGAAAAAAATGCACCAGATATACACTATAGAACAATGGCTTGGATATTGGCAATATTTACAACTGAGGAGGCAGAATTGAAACTTCTGATCTTGTGGCACATCTGACATAAGCTAGAAAAAGCAAAAAAATTTGAAATAGCAATAGCTCCAATCAATACACAAACAAAAAACTGGCTACTAAAAGGTCACACAGGAAAGCTGGAGTCACCAAATAGATTGGAAAAGCCAGTACAAATGATGGAAAAGATACTCAGCCAAATGATAATGAATGAGAGTCCAATGGGAAAAATGTCAATAATAAGTATAGCAAATAAAACAGGGATATGTCCAAGCAAAATTACAATATTTGATGAACCTATGAAGAAATATATGTGGGGAGCAACATCTGAGACAAAAACAAAACAAATGGAACATCAACTGTGGATAACAACAAGGAAAATCATTAAATGGAAATTAGCTAGCACAGAGGAAATCAGGAAAATATTAATACAGAAGGATGTCAGAAAATCCTTGACCACAAAATGGAAAGATATGAATGAGATAGCCCATGGTGTACATTCACAAAAATCATATGAAGTGCAGAAATGATGAAATGAGGAAGAATAATGGAACCAGTGGAAGTCTGTGAAATGGTCACAAAATCTCAAGCAGAGATGATGGAAGAAGAGGAATTGCTAACATCCTCACAACTACTGTTATCTCTGAAAATGCAGCAGACAATTGATAGGATAAACATTGGGAGAAATCAGCCCAGCAAGAACAATAGAATGGATAGACACCAACAACAAACAGTTCCTAGTTGAGATCAAAGTCACCAGAGAAACTAGAGAGATCAAAGAAACGAACTTCCAAAATATCAGAGAACAGCAAATGGTGGTGACAATGAAGCTCATGTTCATGGAAGCTTTCATGTGAACAGAATTGGAAGAACTACTAAAGCCATACAATCAAATAGCAGTAGATGTTGAATGTATAACAGTAAGAATAGACATCAAAGAAGAAATACAACTAAAACTAAGTAGAAGGGGACTAACACAAGCATTCTGGAACACCATCCTGGAAGCAAAAATGAACTACCCCACTACAATAGGCTTAGTGACAGCACCAACAACAGAAGGTCCATACCCACATATTGATATGCAAATAGAAACAAAGATCCTGATTTTCACACTGCCAGAGATGATTGCAAAACCAATGGTCCTCCCACAATGGAGACTACCAAAAGAAGTCAAAGTTGCAAAAACATTTCTTCATTAATACAAATCATATGTGAATACAGAGAAGAAGGTGAAAGCAATAATAGAATGTGACAATTACAAAAAGCCAAAAGAAATAATGCTAAAAAACAATAACAGAGAAAGGGTCTACATCAAAGGCACAATAATGCTGGATCAACTGTATACACAAGGGAGACCCATTAACATACAACTACAAGATCTGAGGAAAGAAATAGAAGATGGAACTCCAAAAGCAATAATGCAATTCTCCAGGGTGAACAACATTGTATGGACTGACATTTGGGAGAGGAAGTATCACTACTACAAAAAGAGTTGAAATTGTTATGATGATGGGGATTAACAAGAACAATCCCAATAACATAACTGAGCAAGAAGTAAAAGACAACATTAGCTTCTTTTATAAAGACGTAGCAAACACCCACAGTCTAAGAAAAGTATTCATGTTCTTCTACCCCGACAATCAGATCAGGGAAGATTTAGCCCATATGAGCAGGGCTGATGTGCAAATGACATTGATGATAGGAATTAAAGGGATACAACTATACCACAAATACTACAAAATATTCTCACAGAAAATTAATGAATTATGAGAGATTACACCAATAGCAGAGGACATTCAAGAAACAAAATTCCTAAAATATGCTAATACAGTAACAACTGAATGAGAGGCAGTCCTCAAATGACAAAAACAAGTTAAATTTGAGAAAACCACGTGGGCCGATCAACAGGCAGAATCAATAATCAGCAAGGCGGATACTTTGGTGCATGGAGAGCAAGCTGTGCTAAAAATAATGCAAGCTGAGGAGGGCATGTAGCATCATCCAACATAAATCAAAAATAAGCTGCAAACATTGAGCAGAATGGGAATAAGATCAAAGGAAAGATGATTAGAAATATTGTATTTAGATCAAATAGAATAATTTAGATTTATTTGTATTATGCAACCAAGAAACAACATGTGTCAAAAAAGAGAGATTAGTATCAGTCAATAAAAATACTTTTGACAAAACGAGGGGGCAAAATCACTTCCATTATTTTTAGCCGCCATCTTGGCAGACAAAAAGTTCAAATTTGAATCAACAGGTAGTTTTCTGAAATTACTATCAATAGATTAAAAACATTGTAAGAAGTTGATAAAGAATTTTATTTGGAATTCTTATTTTGCTCTACTATAATGGTTTGAATATTTAATATGATGTCGAGCTAATTGAGTGGTATTTAGTAGTGGTCTGGATCCATCACGGAGAGCAATTCTAGGGTCCTTGTTCCAGACTATGAAAGTGCACTTAAGTTAGGTGTAGGGGTTTTCTCTCAATTAGCTGACTAGTGATCACTTACTATATGTACTAAAATAATTAACTGTCAGCAAACAGTTGGATGACTGAAACTTAGGAAATATAGTAATATTATTTTAGATCCAAATTAATGATCAATAAATGACCAATAAAGTGACTGTACATGTATTAAGTTATAAATGTAAGTTAGGAAGCTGCTCAAAACAAATATATTTAGAAAAGCCAATATATTTTGGTAATGGCTGCATGTAGTATCAAATGAGCAGCTAGTGATGAGTCAGGTTGCAAATAGATAAAACACTTTTACAAAATAGAGTTTAAGTCAAATTGTGTAGTGTCTTGAGTATGCAGTGAGCTAAGATAAGGTACACATAAACTGTATCAATGAGCTGAGAGGTGGCACTCAACCAAATGGAGGAAGTAGTGAAACTGAATGTGGAGATCAGCTTTGGGCAAATGCCCATCATTGATCATTGGATAGATTACCACGTGGTTTCATCACCTAAATAGATAATGGTTAATTCTAGTTTACTTTATGTTAATGGAAACAACAACCATGCAGTATGCAATATATAAATCCCTACCTGAAATACAACTAGTGTTATATAGTAGCAATAGATAAACAGTGACAATGCCTGGTAGAGGATGTTACAAAATCAGGTGTGTTAAAACTGGGTAATTTTTTGAAGTTTTGATTTTTAAAGTTGTTGAGTTCATTTTAATGTTTATTACTCCAAAAGGCATTTTAGATTTTAGTAGATTTGATATATTTATTATTTTTTCCAATATATTTGGGATAAAAGCCTGATAATATCTGAAAATGCTGAGGATGAATTGTATGTCCTTTTTGTTGTTTAGGGATGTTATCTTAGCTATTGTATTGAATTCATCCACCTTTAAGCTAATTGTTTCCATTAATTAAAATGACAAGATCAGTTTATTCTTGGTGTGGACAACAGTGATGATCAGAGCTCTAAAGATTTTAATGTTCTCTGGTGTTATGGTAATTAGCTTGTTGCTTTAATTTAGAATAGATGTGGTAACTTTGCTATTTCAACATTTCAAGATTGAGGCTAGTATTACAATGCTGGAGTATAGTGGCTGTCTAGATTGCTATTTCACATTATGCCATGATTATTCTTTGCAGGATATATATCCATCCTAGTGTGTATCTTTGAGGAACCTTGTTATGGTTCTTCATTGATTTATGCTTTGGCTTAAGTACATATCACCATTAAACAGTAAGATTGGCCTTATTTTAATAGGAGGAAATAAAATATACCAAATCATACAAAAAATTGAAAATTGCAGTACTTTAATTTGTATATGAAATTTAGAACTTTAGAGACATTCTAAATATAGAACAATATACATTATTGCCACATTGATTCAGTGGGATTCAAACCCCACAATCTTCTGTACATGAGTACAGTCTTACACCACAAATCAGAAGGGAGAAGCTTTCATGGAATTTGTTTCTCCCAGAGAAATTTTTCCAGACAGCTATCTATCTCATTATCACGATCATACACATCAAACTATTGAGTCAGGCATTATCAAATATTTCATATTGTACCTTAAAGCTTAAAATTGGCAAACTTGTAGAATAGAGACACAGGGAGCATGGGTAACATGTGGACAAAGTAAACACTAATTTAGGGTCAAAACCTGTAAGAAATACAATAAAATATTCAAAAAATTTAAAATATAATCAATATAGACCAATAACTTGTCATAATTCAGCATATTTGCAGCACACAATAGCATGTGGTATATATTTAAGAAATATAGCATATAAAACCACAAAGTCATGTAAAAATAATTATCTTTAAGTAAAAAACTTCAATATGTAACAGCATATTAAGTAAATCTTTAAACTTTTTATTTAAATCCCTTAAAATTATCATTTGGTAAACACAAACCCTTCCTATATTAATTGTTTTTTAACTTGTGTACTCCATTATACGAAGTGTAGAAATCTCCATAGAGCAAGTAGCCATAACTTTGAATAACTTAGCGTAATTATTAATTTAACTAACTTAAATTTTACGAACATATATTTACGAACTTAAATTTTACGAACAAATATACGAACTTATATTTACGAATTTAGTTTTACGAACACAAATTTTACGAACTTATACAGTATCCCCCTCGGTACAAAAAACTCGATCAAACTCGAAATTTCCCTAAAAAATGAATCAAAATATAAAAATTCGACCTTGGACTGATTAACTTGAACTCGACTTAAAATTGAAAATCCTGATAATATTCTCGTTTCATTTGAACTTGGTGAATTACAAAAACCCGTCAAGCTATATTTGTAATCATTGATTTCAGGCTTTTGTTGTACAGCATGTTCCTGTTTCGTTTATATATGACCATTAACATTAAGTTCTTGTTATAGCAATATTTAGCAACGCATTTTATATTTATTATTCAATTGTTCACGCTTAATAGGTTCTACATAACCAAGTTAATTTCCTTTGCATGTGGCTTTTTGAAAAATTTTTTTAATCAAATATTGTGGCTTTTTGCTTTTTAACCTTTGCATTTGCTCTATGCATTTTTCCAACTTTATTCATTCCTTAGAAACAAGGTATCTTCATGTACTATAATTTGGCCAAGAGTATTGTCTGTGCCTTTTCTTAGTATGCAACATCGTGGAAAACTATATGTATCCTGATATTTCCTCTAAACTTGTAGTAAGCTCTTGCGAAGTACTTTTCGCTAACATCATGGCTCCTAACTTTTACTCATATAAAAGGCATAAGTATCTGAAACAATTAATATGTATTTCTAATTTCAAGCATTATTATCCATACACCTATTAACCTATATGTATTGCAAACTGCATTCAGGCAACTTCTGCAAGTAATTTGCAATTTTTGCTTCTATTCTGTTAATCATCAAATGAATGCTCTCTGAAAGTTTCTGCCCACCACTGTTATTTTGAGGTGTACTAAAAATATACTCGATTCATTCTGAAGAAAACGCTGTCTGCAATGTCATCGGCAACTATCCTTAAGAATCAGCATGATCAGTATCTTGGGTACCGAATCTGTTTGATCAGCACAATTATTGACTTGACGTAAGAAATTCCACTCAAATTGGCTAATTCATCCGTGAATATTCTGAAATTGCTGAAGTGCCCTATGTGCAAATTCATGCAGAGGTCTGAACATTTATAGACAACTTAACACTAGAAAGGCTGACATTTTGATATATCTCTAACAGCTGTATGCGTAAATTTTGAACCCTACCTTAAAGAGTAGGATTTGTGCAAATTGATGAAGAGCCTAATTCAGTCCTACAATTAGAGTAGCTGTCGTGAAAAATGTACTTAAAATACAAATTTGACGCTTTATAGAAAGTCTTTAACAACTATGCTGTTGTTCAGTTCAGCAATTCGAACAAACAGGCTTGTAACAAACACATTTATCAGTTTTCTTGTTTTTCAATGGGCTAATAATAGTGGGGGAAATAGAGCAGCTTGTTGTTGATGTAGAAGGTAGCAGATTACTTTCCTTTAGGGGTGTATTCAGAGGAGACATAGTGAAATGCTCCCGTCAAGTTTTCAACATGGATTTTGATTGACGAAATCAAGGCAAACTTTGTAAAGAACCTTAGGGCTATCTTGGTGAGATGTATTTTAAGGGTCTATTTTTCAATATTTTAAAAATGTGAGGATTTGCCCTGGTTTTGCTCACTCATGTTGATCATAACTGACAGAAAATACTGCGTACGTCCCTGCTTTCCACATTAGTGAGATGGCTTGCCATTCAGTGTCCTTTTTGAAAGCACTGCAATCAGTAATGCAAGTCTAGTCTAAGATATTCCAACAAATAGCAACTAGCCAGCGTTTATAGCACTTGGTCTTGTAGTAAAACTAAATAATCACTGGTTTCTGTTACACTCCAGCGATATTGGAATATTGCGAATAAATCTATGTCATCTTTGCCTTGCAAACTCCGATTCTCCTAAGTGTTATGAGTTATGAAGCATTATAATCCTGTTGATCAATTTCTGCGCCACTGATAGAGATGTCAGAAAGTTGTCAAGAATAATATTGTAGCCCTTTCCCATATTTTTTGTATGCTTACTATTAAATCCCAAGTTGGCTGATTTGTGTCTGAACTTTCTTTTATCAATGTCCAGAAAAATATTCGTCTCTTATACACATCTAATTAACAAAAATGTGGTGATTGTAAAGTCCCTTTCCCAACTGAGGTCCAATAGAAGTAATCAGTTCTTTCATAGATATATTTGGGTCTCTCGTTTTTCTGTGGTCAGCTGTGTTTTGAAGAATTTGTGTCAACATTACTTGATTGCCAAAAAACGACAACGCTTTGCTACCCCATGTCATTTCAAGTTTGTGCGTTGAAATTGTTCAGTTTGTACTATTGCTAATTCCCATTTCTTCATCACTTAAATATTCTTATTCTTCATCCCCAAAAAATCATTATGGCCTTTGCAAAATTTTTAGAGGTTGACATTGCAAGTGCTGATATTATTTGAAACATAATATTTATTCTAGAAGTCACATATTGCACATATATAAGTAAACTGCAAAATTTCATGAGGTTCAACACATAAATAAGGAAATAGCATAAATCAGCATATAAGAACCTTGGAACACAAAATATTTCCCGTCTGTTATCTTTGGTCAAAGACGCAAATTTTAACATTGAATTAGATCGTACTTCTTTATTGTCTTCTTTGTGGTGCTTTCGATTTTCTTAAACGTATTTCTCCTCTCTTTGAATGACATCACACATATTCTGACATATTCTTTGCTAGTCTGTTTGCCCCAGCTGTTCATTTTGTTTCTTCTTGCTATCCTCTTCACACAATTTTTGCTTCAGATATTTCCTTTGACCTAAACGATATCTACCGCCTTCTTAAATGTCCTTCCTCTGGCTTGCCTGGACCTGATGGTACTCCTCCAATGATTTCCAACACAGGCGCATCAGTCTTTGCCTCACCTCTCCAATAGCTTTTTACTGACATTTTCTTGTCCTGTAATTTTGCTTCTCCATGGAAAACCGCTTTCATAGCTCCTGTTTTGTAATCTCAGAACCTCAACAAACGACTTGTAACTAGTTATCGCTCTGTCTCCCTCCTTACCAAGATCTCCATTGTCTTTGAACGTCTTTCCTCGTATCAAACCCTTTCTTTCCTATCATCAATTAGGTTTTTGTTCTTTGTGTTCTACAATTACTCCTTTTATTTGTCTCCTTGACTCTGTATATAGTGGTCTTGACACAAACACTGAGGGAACAATAATCTTTTTCTATATCTCAACGTCATTTGATTATATTCCACATTCCATTACTCTTCGGAAGTTTTGCTATCTTGGACTCTCATCAATCTATTTTCTGACTATTTATCTAAACTTTTTGCTCGTTTTAATTCCCATTTCCCACAAGCTTTCCTGTTTGCCATTCTTTTTCTTGTTTCAATTGATGATATTCCTTTGTCTTTTATTAATTTCCTCACACCATTCCTTTACCCTTTTCTTCTTACTTCTACCCGCCTTCTGCTGTTTCTGAACATACCTGCCTTGGTCTTCGTCTATCTTTTTCCTTATTTTGATTCTCTATAACTTAAAACTTAAAAAAGCTACAACCTCTTTCTCTGCCATCCAGCGTAATATTCCTCTCTCTGCCTCTATTGACATAAAAAAATCTCTACCTATCGATTCTATTCGCTATTTTTCCATATTGTTCTCCTTGTTGGTCTATTCGGCGCTTACTTTTCCACCCAATTTAGCATTTTCAACGGCTTGTTAAGTGGATTTTTCCCTACGATTTTGCACTACTTTCACTTAATTTATTACCTCTTCAGCTTTCTTTATCTTCTTTTCCTAAACTCTCTTTTGTTAAAAAAATATGATTTTGATTCATTTTATTACATTCAATTTGTTCCTTCTCTTCTATTGTCTTTCATCAAACACGCACTCACAAACTCACTCACAAAATAATTTCTTCATTCGCATTATTCCTATTGTTAAGTCCCTAATTACTGCTAATCAGTTAGACTTATTCTCATCTTCTCAAATTACATATGTCTTCTTTCTACTCCTTAATCTGGTCCTCTTTTGTTTCTTGCTTCAATTTGATAACCCGTGTTCTTTTCTTATATATTTTAAATGCCTTATCTGTTCTTATATATATATATATATATATATAGAGTGTGTGTAGGATGGTATAATTTGGGGTTTCATGAAATTTCAGCTCATTTGTGAAATTGATGAATTGAAGTACAAGTGGCGTACATGGAGGCTCTCGTCCTTGTACATCCAATGTCCATGTGTGTATATTTGTGATTATTTACTTCCTTCTTTATATGAAGTTTGATTTATATTGGCAGTTTTAACGAGAATATTTTAATAATTCTGGTCTGTTGATTTTAGCTTATGGCAAATACTGATGATATTGACAAATTGCTTATTGAAGCTTCCAATTTAAATAAATTATTAAAAGCTGAACTCGAGCTGTCAACTGCCGCAGAAGCTGCGGATGAAAATGTTTCAAATATTGAATCTGCATCGTTTTCTCAAGAGTTGAGATCTGCATTATTAAAAGATTGTGAAATTATTACACGTGCAAAATCAGGAATCACTCTCTCTCAATTGCCGCCAATTGCTAAAAAGTAAACACTTATTTATTGTAAATAGCCATTTTGTGTATTGTAACTATGTAAATATAATTTTTGTTTTTTTCTAGTCTTTGTATGTAAATGTGAGTATTTACAAGATCGTATTAAGTGGAAATGCAATCGAAAATTAATTTTTTATTTGATAATTTCATATATATAAGAAGCCCAGTGGCAGAAGGACCTAAGTGATTTTTCGAGAAAATCTCTTATATATATATATATATATATATATATATAT
>CABFPE010000423.1:35493-49050 GCA_900660155.1 Hofstenia miamia | reverse complement strand
TCCATGACGTCAGTACAGCACCATCAGAAATATCCATGGCGTTTCAGGTCAAAGGCCAACCCTCTCAACCAATCAGAAAAAATTGGGATGAAATGGAAGTCTCTTCATACTACTAATGGCGTCGCCGCCTCCCTTCTGAACATGGCTTTGAACATTGTTATCCTGGTTGTTGAATGTATGGACGTATTATAGAAATACTCAATCATTTCAATTACCTCCCTCCATTTGCGTCCTCCTACTTTTGAGGTTGTGACTCTAATCAATTTTATTAAGGTTCTATTCAGTCTCTCCACTGCCCCATTTGCTTGTGGGTGATATGCTGTTGTTTTTTCACTTATGACATCCAATAGGCGTGCCATTTCTTGGAACAATTTGCTCTTGAATTATGGCCCCTTATCTGTGATTATCGTCTCCATTGGCCTGAACTTCAGGATCCATTCTTTCATTACTATGTCAGCAGTTGTTTCAGCCATAGTATTCTTCATTGGGACTAGCTTTGCATACTTGCTGAAATTGTCCACCATCACTAAGAGGTACTGGTACCCCTCCTCATCTTTCAACAGCATTTGCAAATCTATATGTATGATCTCATTCAGTTTCATCACTATGATCTTTTCTAGCAGTGCTCTCTGTGTCAGAAAATGTTGTTTATTGTGGAGGAGACCTTCTGTACATTTGTTAATGATTTCTTCTGGGACCTTCCATATTGCTGTTGTAAAAAATCTTGCATTTAACGTGCTCTCTGTCTGTGTGCTGCCCAAATGGCCCTTCTCGTGGATTTTCCATACTAGTTCATGTTTAAAGTATTCTGGTATTGCAATTCTATTGGTTTGTCCTTCCACATATAGGAGTCCATTCTTGTTCCTTTTCCATCTGTACCTCTCATAGTAATTTGCGGTTAACTTTGATAGTTTCACACTTGGTTCCTGTAATTTCATGCTTGGTTCTTGTAATTTTTTATGATTTCGCTTAATATAACATCATCCTTCTGTTTTTCTATAATCTTTTATTGTGATTGGTAGCACTGCTTGTCACTTCTTATCAACATTCATCTCCAGAAGCCCCTCATACTCTGTGTGTGGTAGAAATTGGAACTGCTTTTTCTCTCCGTCTTCCTTAGTTGTGTCTCTCTGATACTCAGGAAGTGCAGTCCAAAAGTTGGCATTCATATGCAGTGTCCCTCTTTGGTGTTCAATCGTGAAGGTGAATTCGTTTAAGTATTCAATCCATCTCGAGACTATTCCCAATTTATCACCTGAAAACTTCTTGAGTCATTCCAATCTGCTGTTATTAGTGCGCACTTTAAATTGCTGTCCTATTAGGAAGTGCCTAAACTTTTTATGCTCTCAATCAGTGCCAGCATCTCTAATTTTGTTGACCCATAGTTCTCTTCACTTGGTTTCAACTTGCGACTAAAGAATTGTATGGGTACTTCCTTGCCATCTTTTATTTGTCCCAGCATTGCTCCAATTGCTACCTTGCTGGCATCACAGTCCAGTATAAATGTTTCATTGTAATTAGGCGTATTCAGTGATGGCAATTTTGCTAGTTCCTCTTTTATTCTGTCTAGCTCCTCCTGCTCCTGCCATGTCCATATAAATGGTACTGACTTTCTCATTAGCTGTGTCATCTTGGCAGTCTTCCCTGGGATGTTGAGGATAAATGTGCCATAATAATTGAAGAAGCCCATTATCCTCAGGATGTCCTTCTTGTTGTTCAGTTTCTCTATTCTCCTGATCATATCTCTTGCATTATCTTTCATGCATATTCGCCCTTTTTCAATGACTCGTCCTAAGAATATGATTTTTTCCTTTAAAATGTCGCACTTGTTTCCATTGATTCTCAGGCCAGCTTTTTGGAGGATCGATTATGTTTTTTCCAGTTTCTGTAGGTGTTCCTCAATCGTGTTGCTTGTCATGATGATGTCATCGATATATGCATTCACTCTGTCCTCCATCTTGTGTTTCTTATTTTTCAACACTTTTGTTATATATCTTTGAAATGTTGTGGGCGCATTGCAGAGACCAAATGCCATATATATCCATTCATATAGGCTGTGGGGAGTTATGAACGCCGTTTTTTCTATGTCTTCCTCTTCCATTCTCACCTGCCAATATGCTTTGCATAAGTCTATTGAAGTGAAGTACTTATGTTTGCTTGCTTCATATAGCATGTCCTCTATCCTTGGCAATGGGTATGAATCTTTTTTTGTTACTTCATTCAACTTCCGGAAGTCTATGCATAACCTGTGTTTGTCTCCCTGTTTCACGAATACTGTAGGTGCGGCATATGGGCTTTCACTGGGTCATATTATTTTGTTATCAATCAGTTCATTGAGTATCCTGTTGTATTCATCCTTCATCTGCTCTGGCACTCGCCTTACTGGCAGTTTTATTGGTTTGTTTGTTGTTGTAATGATCTTGTGTGTTTCACCAATTGCTTGTCCCACACTTATTTCTCTGTAGTTGAATATTCATTTGTGTTTCTCTAGCACCTCTCAAAGTTGTTGTAATTGTGCTGTGCTCAGGTGTTGGTATTCCTCTTCCACCAATTCGGGTATTTTGTACTGATCTTCTTCTTCAGCTTTCGTCCCTCTGCCCTTGAGTTGGCCGTGGGGAGTACTTGCTACATCAATGGTTTTCGTCCACTTGCCCTTGAGTCGGCAGTGTGGAGTACCTCCTGTTTTCATTTGTAAGTCCTCGAGTCAACCATACAAACTACTCTGCTCATCAATGTCTTCCATTGCTCTTCAAATAACTTTGATACTAGATCTGACATACTGTCTGAATATTCGTACATTTGTTTTCTTCATGTTGATGTTCTGATTCATTGCATTAAGTATCAGCACTTTTCCTCTGCCGTTTTTTATCACACATACACTTGACAGCATCGACACTCTCTTTGAATTAATTCCTTTGTTGTTGTAAATCATTATATCTGCTGTTATCATATCTTCTGTTTTCACTCCCTGCATGCTCCATTGATTTGGTTGCAATTTTATATCTTCCTCCAATTTGAAGACTATCATTGATGGCTTTCCTTCTTGTTCTTTGATTTCGATTTCCTCTTCCCATACTTTGATCATTCTGTCAGCATAATTTATTACACATCCATTTTTTGTCAGGAAATCGTCACCTAACATCACCTCATATGGCAGTAAATTGTTGTGGGTATCTATTACCACAAGTGTTTGCTCAAAGGTTGTGTTTGCTATTCTAATCTGTACTGCCTCAATCTTGCCTTTCATATCTATGTACTCTCCAGATGCATTAATTAGTCTTTTGTCTAATTTGAATCCCAGTTTTGTCATGCACTCATCCATTATTATTGATGTTGCTGCTCCCATATCAATCATTGCTTTTGTTAAAATCCCATTTGTCATTATCATTATCATATTAATGTTATCCAAATTCATCATAATCATTATCAGTGCTCAGTTTTTTTGAGTTGGCACTCTGACTAGTTTTTTGATTCTTCCTCTGTTTGGGGATCCTCTACCAATTCTGATTCAGATTTGATTATGTCCTTGTTGTCGTAATATGCTTCTTCCTCTCTGATCATATTGATTTGTTTTCTGCACTCATCCTTCCTGTGCCCCTTTTGTCCACAAGCATAGCATTTTATGTCTCTTTCTCTTACCTTTTTGGATTTCCCATCCTTGTTTTTTATGTTGATGAATTTTTCTGCTTTTTTTCTTTGTATGTCTTTGTTCCCTCTCTGTGTTTTGTAGATGCGAACATTTTTTTCTCAATTCTGCTGGCTTTCCTTATCCTATATTCTAGTTTGCATTTTTGTAGATGTGAGCATTATGCTCTACTGTTCCTGATCATTTTCTCCAGCTTGTCATCTACATCACACTTGATTTTGAATTGCATACAGATGTTCTATGGCATGCCTTTGCAGATGTGAGAAAAAAGGTCATACTTGGAATATGTGCTTTCTCTTGAACTGAGTGTCAGTAATCATTCTATCTGTTGGATATAATTTCAGATGTCATCCGTCTTTTGCATTTTTGTGGAATTTAATATAATTCAGTATTGGTTTTTGAAGCTTTCATTTTTGTAATAGTCTACACTGTTTCTGATTAATAATTTGTAATTTTGTTTTGTATCTGCATCAAGGAGCAAGTAGTGTTAAGAGGCTGCCCCTGTTAAATATAGTGGGAACCTTGTGGCTGCTACCCTTGGTTCACTTTCCTCTCTGCCATCATAATCTCAAACATTTGAAGCCATTCCAAAAATGTCAGGTTGTAGCTGTCCACTTTCCCATTAAATTTAGGCAGAGTTGCCTTACATGGTATTGTATCATTGTGACTATTCTCTGGCAGCATTGAGTTCTAATAGATCAGTTTCTTTTGTCTAGTCATTTGTTCACTAACTGTGAGTTGACTTGTCACCACTCTCATTATTTCATTGCTACTTTTCCTTTTCTCTTCTTACATTTCCCTGAATTGTTTTTTAAAATTTGTGGGTAATGCTTGTAAGCTCCTTTCCTCCCTCTGTTTGATTGTTCTTTCATGCATTGATGTCACTTTCAGATTTTCTCCTTTTTTTCTTGTAGTTTTTTCAGTTTCCATCTCAGATCGTCTATCTCTCTCTTCTGATTTTTGTGGTCTTCATCTCTGTCTAACTTTGTCAATCTAAGTTTATCTTTGAGCTGTTCAATCTCTTGGGATTGGATATCATTGTTGAGGATTAATTGCCTATTCACATCTTCCAATTGTTGGCATATCTTCTGTTCTTGAAAAGCTTTGTTTGACTGTGCCAGCTGATTTGTGAATGCCTTGATATCTCTCTGGAAATTATCACTTTGGTTATCCAAATGGTTTTCCATTTCAATCTTCAGTTCACTTAGTGCATTCTCATTCTCTTGTTCCAAGGTCAACTTTCTTTCCACTAATTGTTGTATCTGAACTCTCAATATCATTTCCATTTCATTTGTTTGGCGTAGGATGTTTAAAATTTCATTGGATCCTGTTTCTGGGGACATGTGTAGGGTTTCCAGTTCTATCAGGATACATCTGTCTCTGAATGTGCTCTCCTTGGGGTGGGGATTGTTTTATTTGTGCCTCTCTTGGTGCTACCTTTTTTTCCTCGTGTGTTTGGCATCTTTAATTATAAGTAGTAGTGGCTGGTAGATCAGTGTGACTCATTGTCTTTCCCCTGCTCTATGTTAGGTGTAGTTGTAGTTGTTGACTCATTGCTGGCTGTATATTACATCTGCTTCCTTGCATGTTTTCTGCTATTTGGTTGCTCTGGTTCTTTGTTGACTTTAAGTTCTGAGTTCAGATGTTGAACTGATTGTTCTTATTCTGTTCTTTATCTGTCATGGTCGCCATGTAGCATCTGCTACAAAGCATTGATGTAGGTTAAATGATTCTCTTAAACTATTGTTTCACTTCAACCGCGGGTAGGGATGTACTCATGTTAGCTATTTATTGTATATATTTCTGTTAATCTTCCCTTAACTGAAATAACTGAATACTATTTAGGTACTCCACCATCATAGCTCTGCTCTGTGAGTGGTGTATCTGTGGCCTCCAGCCGATTCTGATCTCTGCATCATTTCACTTGTGTTTCCATAGCCGATTTAAGTAGCTCTGAACCTCAGCTCAACAAAGTTCTTATGTGTTCCCTATCCTAACTCAGTGTAGTTCTCCATGTAAATTGTAACTGACTTAAACTCAATTTGTATTGTGTATTTAATTCACTTCGCAACCTTGCAATGTCACTAGCTGCTTAATAATTATTACTTTAGTAATTACTGAAAACTATTGGCTTTAATTAAGTTAATATAATTAAGTTACTTAATAACTTGCAGCTTCCTACTTTAAATAACATAATACATGCGTGGTCGCTTTCTTGGTCTGTTATAGGTCACCTAATTCTATTACATAAAATATGTTTAACCTATGTTGGGCTATCCAGCCCTTTCTTACTGATGTTGATTATTGCTTACATACAAATCATCAAATTGATAGCCAGCTAAAGGAGAAAAACTCCTATTCATACATTTAACATAAATGCAGGTTCATGGTTTGGATCAAGGACCCTCCAGTCACTCCTGATATGTTTCCAAACCACTACTACTGCATTTACCATTTAACTTGACATTCTGTATTAAATAATCAAACCAATATAAAATCTAAGAATAAGATTTTCAAAGAATTTACTTCAACAATTTCCAAATTGATTTACACTCTATTTATAGTTAACTTTGAAAAAGTACCTGTTGTTTGAAATTCAAATTTATGTCGTCTGCCAAAATGGCTGAAAATAATGGAAGTGAATTCGCCCCCTTTGTTTTGTCAAATTTGACAACAAGTACTAATTTGCTATGTTATTACTTGGTTGCATTTTACAAAGATAATTCTGATAATTAAACTTAAATTGTTTTTCTAAATAATCATAATTTGATCTTAGTTTCAACTAATCATCTGATCTTCTTTCTTCATTAGCAGCAATTTCTTTGGATTATGCTACACTATCAATTCTTTTTAAAATTTATTCCACAAATTCAACAGATAAATACGTTTGAGATCTCATAGACATTTTAATGTCTACACATGAAACTATGATTTATAATACTAAAAAGAGTGCTATTTGTCAAAAACAAAACATTAACAAAAAGATTTATGGAATGCATCACTCTATCAGAGATAAAGCTTATGTTTTTATACATGGAATAACCACAGGCAAACATCAAGTCTGAAAATTAGCACATAAATGGCAAGGTCCTTTTGAGATTGTAAAAATATTACCTGATAATAACTATAAACTAGATTCTGGTAAAATAGTTGATTTCCAAAATCTTAAACGCACTATTAAAGACATTGAAAATGTTAAGTTAGACAATTTTTATGAATTAAAATGCATAGACAACTGCTTAGATAATTTTTATGATGTATCTGATATTGAAAGTGTACAAGAGGAATCTTTTGATGAACCAGTACAATATGATGTAAATGTACCATCTGGAATTTTACCAAAACATACAACTAGAAATCCTAATCCTAATTATATTTCCCAAGATTGGGAACTGGATATTTAGCCTTTGTTTAGGTATGAAACAACAACACACACCATCAAAGTCAAGTCTCTATCCAGGCGCTGTGTTAAAGAGAAAAAATCATACCAGTCCCATACATCTTTGGATGCAGGGTCTGGAAGCACTGAATCAGACGCTTCCCAATCTAAACAGAAGCTTCAAATGGTTTCTGTTTCTACTGAGACTGTGAGGCCCACACTGCACCATGAGCTCCAAATCGTTCATGAAGCAGGAGGGACGAGTATTCAGTCAACCTCATTTGCACCTGTTCACCATCAGCTTCAAATGGTTGATGATGCTCGGGGAGAGGGTTTCCTTGCACCAGGAACCGCAAGGGTGGGCTTTAAACGTAAAATTCTGGATTCCTCACCACTTACAGATGTTTCAGAGTCTTATATAAATTGACCTCACCCAGACTCAGACTCGTCTGCATCCTCTACAAACTCTAAAACTCTTAAAAATATTCGCAGATTGGAAAAATTTACTTCTATAGAAGGCGAACTACTCCACCCTTACTTCAAAGCTACAAAGAAAGCTCTCTATATAGTTGATCAAAATACTCCCGCTGAAATGAAGGAACACATACAAACTCTTTTGTGTTATCAAACTTCAACTCCTTCTGCAAATGTCTTACTCTTCACTATAGACTCTTTCAAACATGCTCATTGTATTACTTTACTATTTTACGAACACACAATGGTGAAATCATTTGAAAGATGTTATCTAAATGCAAAAATTCATCCTTCTTTTGACGAAAATTTCAACCTAAAAAACTTACGACAACTACTCATTAATTTACATAAACTTTGTCAAGTCAAACTATTAAACATTGATTACAATTCTTTACAAATTATCTACTTCATTCGCAGAAAGATATTTCTTCTCATAATCTGCACAAACTTTTGGAAAAAGTTAGTACATTAGCAATAAAGAATAATGTAACTATATCTTTCATGTACATTGAACATGAAATTTTAATCACTCCAGAATTCTTCAAAACTTTCAAACACACTGTAGAATTTTTTTTCGTTTTTCACTTTGATGACTACATCATTCTAAACAATGATTACAGTGATGACAGCAGATCGAAAATGCTTTACACTGACATTATGATGAATAATAAACTACCAGCTATTCGTCCAATTGTAGATACATGACTCACAATTGATTTATGTCTTTATGCACAAGCTGCTGAAATATTAAATGAAAACAATCAACTCGTTAATCTAGGCAAAGACTCTATTTGTCTTAAAATAAAATTATCAGATACCACAGTAAGGGAATTAAATAGTTACTGGAATAACATTAAAGGTGAACAACTGAAAACCGAAATATGGCATGATATTGAAATTAAAGCGCCTTCACTAAGTTATCACTCATCAGTTGAAACTGCAATATCCAACATGCAAATTTCGTTTACCTTAAAAGATAAAACTGACTTCAGTAAAACCTTCAATGCTAAAGCAGCTATGTGGCTACTGTTGATATTCTTGATGAAATTCGAAACACTATCTTTACCTATTGATAAGAAGTTTCACTAAAACATGTTGAAAATTTCGAAATTGCCATATCTCCCATTTCTACAAAAGCAAAAAATTGGCTATTAAGTGGTATACTTATTGCAACTAGTCCTCTAAAAGCAGACGCAAAAATATTCTACAAATACAAAAAATATTTTACATGCTTACTCTGCCAGTACCACATTACCAGTATAATTCCCATTACAATCTTATGTTTCAAGCTTGGAATAGATTATAATGACATCACACTCTTCTCTGACCATGCATGAAAATACTTGTGGGGTGCTACCAGTGAAACTCGTTACAACACTCTCCCTGGAGACCTACTGCTTCTTTCTACTGACGATATTTTCAATAGAAGACAAAAGAACACTAAAACAATATGTCAACAATAGAAATGAAAGTTCGCTGATAATCAAAATGATTTACTATATAAATGGCTTCAAAAACACTACATTACTTGCAAGTACCAAAAAGAAGTCTATTTCAATAAATCACTTCTACAAAATGGCGTTTGGTCAAATATTATTGTTACTGAAAATGTTCCACTAAGTCCTATCAAACTTAAAGAAAAAGAAATTCTGCTTAGAGAAAGCACAATAACATTATCTCCACAGCTACAAAACGAAATTGAAAAAGTTAACTTAGAAAAACTTGGTATTAAACTTCCAGAACAATTACAAGAGTGGATATCTGTAGTAGATGAAAACTTCCTCATCACCAAAGTTCCCTCTACATCTCACCAAAGAGAAATTACTGTTCCACAACAATATGCTACAGTAAAATAATGTGACACTGAAAATCTAAAAAATTATTTTGCACTGAAATATTCTTAGATAAAGAGACACTTTACTGAACACACTACAATCATTGAGTCTTGATGTTGAGTGCACACCAGCAAAATTCTGTATACCCAAATCTGTTCAACTTCAGCTATGAAAATTTGGACTTAGTAACGAATTTTGGATGTCAATTGATAAAGTGCAACATAATTTTCCCGTCACATATGGCGTTGCTTGGTTGAAAACCACAGATATCACAGAAGAAACACTCGGGAAAAATATCGCAAGTGAAAATTACTTATGCACACCACCTTCAGCATTAAAATTACCTGCTATAATGCCTGCATGGAAAGGTTCAAAAACAATTAATGACAGTGTTAAACAACTTGACAATGAAAATTATCACAACAGTTTAACTACTCTCACCAATTACATCAAAACAGAAAAATACAAAACCACAATTGATAAAATCAAACAACACTTAAATAACAAAAAACTTTATGTGGATTCCTCACATACTCTGGCTGAGTTGTTACATAATGGAAAACCAGTTCATAAACAACTCTTGCAAATAAAACAGGCAATTTCAAAAATGTCTACTCCAACTATTGCATTATTCTCTGGCAGTATGGATATTCTTTTGCAAATCTCACTAAAGAAAAATTAAAATTTTACAATGTTGCATACAGAACAGAATTAAAAGTCATGTTACATTCAAGATAAACTAACATTAATGAAATCACAAAAGATGATGTAACCAACAACATTTCACTATTCTTTAAAAAAATAAAAGAAACCCGAAATCTAGTTACAACATTTCAGGACTTATATCCAAATCAAACATTTATACAACACTAGCACATAATTCTGATTTTGATGCTAAACTCACCTCAATGATCGCTATCAAAGGTTTATGACTTTACAAAAGATTTTCATTTATCTTCAATGAAGAAGTAAACTATTTTCATCAATCTCATGTTATATCACACAGAGTGCAACATAACAAAACACTACATTCAAAAGTTGCTCATCAACTGAACAGGAAACATTGTGCTCACTACTTAGTTCTGACATATTACTCTCTACTGCCTCATGGAATGATACCAATGCTGCTGATATAATTACAAAAACTCAAAAACTTTTAGAAGAATAAGCCAACATACATATCCTGGATCCTAGTCCAAGCTGGGCATGTAGTATATTTACATCCCTAATTAGTAGTATTTTGACGATAGTCACTACACAATTACTGATTCAATATTATTTGTATTGTGATTGGAATCCATTTTGTTTGCGTAATTTGAATATCAGACATTGCATTATCTTTTAAATATTTTGTTCTGCTATTACTCACCTTTTGATAATAAGTGAATGACTGTTTTCTATTATTTCTAAATATGCTAATGTGTGAATTCTGTTAATTTAAGTTTTGCTACCCTAGCTTCCAGTTGCTTTGACTTTTGATACTATAGATTTTCCCATCCATATATTTGATTAACCTTATCTTTTAGCATTTTACGAAAGGTAGGATAACCAGATTCTCTAAATGGCCTTCTGGTTTGACTCCTCTAGTCTAGGTGATAGTAGGTTTTAGGTATAAGGATGAGTATAATTATTGCATTTTCTCTAGTCTAAAATGAGCTGAGAATTAGGTGTTGGAAATTGTTCATCACTTTGGCCAGATGCCAGATTCTGTAAGAAGAAGTTTGGAATTAACTTGTTCTCTGAATAATTGTTGCCCATGGAATGAACATGCTCTTGGTTTATCACTAGATAAAATTACCTAGTAGTTTTATCAGTTGTGTTTAAATATATCTAAAGATGGAATGCTTGCTGAGTGTTGCTAATGCTTCTACCACAAGACAAGCATTCTACAATAATATATTTTTTTGGGCAAATAATTAACAAAGTCATTACTGTTTCTTTATTTTTTACAATTTACAAAAACCTTTGTAAGAGATACATTCTTTTAAAATTTTCATTTAATTTTTTGGAAAATATTAACTTTATTAATATATATGACTTTGTGTTTAAGAAAACTTGCATATAGAAAATTAACATTTTGTTTCAATTTTGAAATTTAATTTATGAATTTTCATGATATATGTATGTAATTGAAAATTTTAATGTTTGGACTTAATTTGTGCTTTATTAGAAAATTTTCTATCAATTTAGCAATAATTTGTTTCTCTTCAACAAATTTTTTATGAATTTGGTGCTGATCAAACAATATATCTGAGTATGTTTAATTTTAAAAGTAGAGTTTCTGTGTTTTTCAGCAAATATTCTACTTTTGCT
The DNA here is from genome assembly GCA_900660155.1 of Hofstenia miamia. Lineage (NCBI taxonomy): Eukaryota > Metazoa > Xenacoelomorpha > Acoela > Hofsteniidae > Hofstenia > Hofstenia miamia. Next base: position 37,403 of record CABFPE010000423.1, on the reverse strand, counting down.
AAGTAATTCAACAGGCATTCTCATTTTAGAAACCTTTGTTATGGAATTCTTTTAAACCCAATAAGTAAATATTGAAGATATTTTGTAAATTTATTGTTTTAAAACATTTCTTGTTTTTTTTTTAAATTATAATTGTATTGAAATAAGGCTAACTTTAATTTTCTATCGAATCTTAATACAAAATTGTAACTTTCTTTCATTTATTTTGCTCAGATGACACATTATTATTCAAGTCTGCTGGTAACATTCATTTATAATTTTGAATTTTAAAATGTTATTTGCTGAATGTTGGCAATGCATGTATTGCTTTGAAGCTACACTTTTTTAAAAATAATTTGAAATTATTACTTCAAATATAAAAGGTGGATATTAACAAATAATTAGGTAAATGATGTTCTGATTTAGTATTTATGAAATTTTCTGTAATAAATACAATATTTTTTTATTTTAATATCATTTTTTGCAAAATATTAACTTTATTAATATGTATTATTTTGTGATTAGGAGAACTTTCATATTGAAAATTAACATTTTCTTTCAATTTTCAAATTTAATTTACTAAATTTGCAAGATATTTGTATGGAATTCAAAATTTTAATGTTTAGGCCTAATGAGTGCTTTTTCAGAAGGCTTGCTCATCTTAGAAACCTTTGTTGTTGAATTCCTTAAAATCTTAGCAGTAGAAATTCAAATATTTTAGTTAAATTATTTTTCAAAGGAGCAATTTTTATTCTTTTAACTTCATATAATTAATGCAATATTTCCAACTTTTATAACTTTCAATTTAATGATTATGCAATTTTGTTATATTTTTCATTTATGCTATTTAGAGTCCAGTGTATTTGGAAAAAAATTACTGAATGCTCATTTAATATTTTGGATTTTTAAGTAATATTTTCTAAATTTTTAAAATATATGTATTGCAATTGATTCTATAATATTTAAATATAATATGGAATTATTGGAAAATCTTTGCATTTTTATGTAATATATAATTTTCATTTAGTGATTATGCAAATTGTTAAATTTATCAAGGTTTTTTATTTAGAGCAAAAAATTGCCTTCAAAACAAGAAAAGGTAATATATTTCCTTATTTATATTTCTTAAATTTAATTTGAATAGGTATTAATATTTTTTAAATATTTAGTGCTATAATATATGCATTTGAATTTTAAGATATAATATTCATACATTTTTGATTTGTTAGAAATTTTTTTTTAATTTATGCTCAATTTATTATTTCCACTATATATAATTAAGAAGTTAATGTAGTATATTTACATCTGTAATTTGTAAAGTTGATAATGTGTGTTGATTTAGTAATATTTTGCCGATAGTCAATGTAAAATTAGTGATTCAACATTCTTTGTATTCTTATTAGTTGCTCGTCCGAGGAATCCATATTGTTTTTGTAATTTGAATATCAGACATCGCAGTATCTTTTAAATATTTTGTTCTGCTATTACTCACCTTTTGACAATGAGTGAGTGACTGTTTTCTATTATTTGTAAATACGCTAATGTGTGAATTCTGTTAATTTAAGTTTTGCTACTCTAGCTTCCAGTTTACTTTTGATATTATAGATTTACTAAATTGCCCATTTATTATATTTTATCTTATTTATTTTATCTATGTATTTGATCTGAATTATCAACACTTAGGGTGTCACTTCAGGCAAAAGGTAGGATAACCAGAGGCTCTAAATGGCCCTCTGGTTTCACTCCACTAGTCTAAGTGATAGTAGGTATTAGGTATAAGGATGAGTACGTTTAGGAAGCTTGGTTTGCATGTAGCTATAATTATTTCATTTTCTCTAGTCTAAAATGAGCTGAGAATTAGGTGTTGAAAATGGTTCATCACTTTGGCCAGATGCCAGATTCTGTAAGAAGAAGTTTGGAATTAAATGGGC
>CABFPE010000423.1:17764-34493 GCA_900660155.1 Hofstenia miamia | reverse complement strand
TCCATGACGTCAGTACAGCACCATCAGAAATATCCATGGCGTTTCAGGTCAAAGGCCAACCCTCTCAACCAATCAGAAAAAATTGGGATGAAATGGAAGTCTCTTCGCACTGATAATGGCATTACCACCTCCCTTCTGAACATGGCTTTGAACATTGTTATCCTGGTTGTTGAATGTATGGACGTATTATAGAAATACTCAATCATTTCAATTACCTCCCTCCATTTGCGTCCTCCTACTTTTGAGGTTGTGACTCTAATCAATTTTATTAAGGTTCTATTCAGTCTCTCCACTGCCCCATTTGCTTGTGGGTGATATGCTGTTGTTTTTTCACTTATGACATCCAATAGGCGTGCCATTTCTTGGAACAATTTGCTCTTGAATTATGGCCCCTTATCTGTGATTATCGTCTCCATTGGCCTGAACTTCAGGATCCATTCTTTCATTACTATGTCAGCAGTTGTTTCAGCCATAGTATTCTTCATTGGGACTAGCTTTGCATACTTGCTGAAATTGTCCACCATCACTAAGAGGTACTGGTACCCCTCCTCATCTTTCAACAGCATTTGCAAATCTATATGTATGATCTCATTCAGTTTCATCACTATGATCTTTTCTAGCAGTGCTCTCTGTGTCAGAAAATGTTGTTTATTGTGGAGGAGACCTTCTGTACATTTGTTAATGATTTCTTCTGGGACCTTCCATATTGCTGTTGTAAAAAATCTTGCATTTAACGTGCTCTCTGTCTGTGTGCTGCCCAAATGGCCCTTCTCGTGGATTTTCCATACTAGTTCATGTTTAAAGTATTCTGGTATTGCAATTCTATTGGTTTGTCCTTCCACATATAGGAGTCCATTCTTGTTCCTTTTCCATCTGTACCTCTCATAGTAATTTGCGGTTAACTTTGATAGTTTCACACTTGGTTCCTGTAATTTTTTTTATGATTTCGCTTAATATCACGTCATCCTTCTGTTTTTCTACAATTTCGGACTCTGATATTTCCTCTTTTATTGCGATTGGTAGCACTGCTTGTCCCTTCTTATCATTATTCATCTCCAGAAGCCCCTTTTACTCTGTGTGTGGTAGAAATTGGAATTGCTTTTTCTCTCCGTCTTCCTTAGTTGTGTCTCTCTGATACTCAGGAAGTGCAGTCCAAAAGTTGGCATTCATATGCAGTGTCCCTCTTCAGTGTTCAATCATGAAGGTGAATTCGTTTAAGTATTCAATCCATCTCGAGACTATTCCCAATTTATCACCTGAAAACTTCTTGAGTCATTCCAATCTGCTGTTATTAGTGCGCACTTTAAATTGCAGTCCTATTAGGAAGTGTCTAAACTTTTTATGCTCTCGATCAGTGCCAGCATCTCTAATTTTGTTGACCCATAGTTCTCTTCACTTGGTTTCAACTTGCGACTAAAGAATTGTATGGGTACTTCCTTGCCATCTTTTATTTGTCCCGGCATTGCTCCAATCACTACCTTGCTGGCATTGCAGTCTAGTATAAATGTTTCATTGTAATTAGGCGTACTTAGTGATGACAATTTTGCTAGTTCCTCTTTTATTCTGTCTAGCTCCTCCTGCTCCTGCCATGTCCATATAAATGGTACTGACTTTCTCATTAGCTGTGTCATCTTGGCAGTCTTCACTGGGATGTTGAGGATAAATGTGCCATAATAATTGAAGAAGCCCATTATCCTCAGGATGTCCTTCTTGTTGTTCAGTTTCTCTATTCTCCTGATCATATCTCTTGCATTATCTTTCATGCATATTCGCCCTTTTTCAATGACTCGTCCTAAGAATATGATTTTTTCCTTTAAAATGTCGCACTTGTTTCCATTGATTCTCAGGCCAGCTTTTTGGAGGATCGATTATGTTTTTTCCAGTTTCTGTAGGTGTTCCTTGATCATGATGCTCGCCAAGATGATGTCATCAATATATGCATTCACTCTGTCCTCCATCTTGTGTTTCTTATTTTTCAGCACTTTTGTTATGTATCTTTGAAATGTTGTGGGCATATTGCAGAGACCAAATGCCATATAAATCCATTCATATAGGCTGTGGGGAGTTATGAACGCCGTTTTTTCTATGTCTTCCTCTTCCATTCTCACCTGCCAATATGCTTTGCATAAGTCTATTGAAGTGAAGTACTTATGTTTGCTTGCTTCATATAGCATGTCCTCTATCCTTGGCAATGGGTATGAATCTTTTTTTGTTACTTCATTCAACTTCCGGAAGTCTATGCATAACCTGTGTTTGTCTCCCTGTTTCACGAATACTGTAGGTGCGGCATATGGGCTTTCACTGGGTCGTATTATTTTGTTATCAATCAATTCATTGAGTATCCTGTTGTATTCATCCTTCATCTGCTCTGGCACTCGCCTTACTGGCAGTTTTATCAGTTTGTTTGTTGTTGTAATGATCTTGTGTGTTTCACCAATTGCCTGTCCTACACTTATTTCTCTGTAGTTGAATATTCATTTGTGTCTCTCTAGCACCTCTCAAAGTTGTTGTAATTGTGCTGTGCTCAGGTGTTGGTATTCCTCTTCCACCAATTCAGGTATATTTACTGATCTTCTTCTTCAGCTTTTGTCCCTCTGCCCTTGAGTCAGCTGTGGGGAGTACTTGCTACATCAATGGTTTTCATCCACTCGCCCTTGAGTTGGCAGTGTGGAGTACCTCCTGTTTTCATTTGTAAGTCCTCAAGTTGACCATACAAACTACTCTGCTCATTGATGTCTTCCATTGCTCTCCAAATAGCTTTGATACTAGATCTGACATACTGTCCAAATATTTGTACATTTGCTTTCTTCATGTTGATCTTCTGATTTGTTTCATTAAGTATCAGGACTTTTCCTCTGCCATTTTTTCCACACATATGCTTGATGGCATTAACACTCTCTTCAAATTAATCCCTTTGTTGTTGTAAATCATTATATCTGCTGTTATCATGTCTTCCATTTTCACTCTGTGCATGCTCCATTGATATGGTTGCAATTTTATATCTTCCTCCAATTAAAAGACTATCATTGATGGCTTTCCTTCTTGCTCTTTGATTTTGATTTCCTCTTTCCATACTTTGATTGTTCTGTCAGCATAATTTATTACACATCCATTTTTTGTCAGGAAATCATCACCTAGTATCACCTCATAGGGCAGTAAATTGTTGTGAGTGCTTATTACCACTAGTGTTTGCTCAAAGGTTGTGTTCACTATTCTAATCTGTACTGTATCAATCTTGCCTTTCATGTCTATGTACTCTCCAGATGCATTAATTAGTCATTTCTTTGAACACTGTAAGTCTTCTCATTTAAATCCCAGTTTTGTTGTGAACTCATCTGTTATTATTGATGTTGCTGTTCCCATATTGATCTTTGCTTTTGTTAAAATCCCATTTATCATTATCATTATCATGTTAATGTTATCCAAATTCATCATAATCATTATTGGTGCTCTGTTTTTTTCTGATTCTTCCTCTGTTTGGGGATCCTCTTCCAATTCTGATTCAGATTCAATTATGTCCTCATCATTGTAATACACTTCTTCCTCTCTAATCATATTGATTTGCATTCTGTACTCATCCTTTCTGTGCCCCTTTTGTCCACAAGCATAGCACTTTCTGTCTCTTTCTCTTACTTTCTTTCATTTCCCATCCTTGTTTTTTATGTTGATGAATTTTTCTGCCTTCTTCTCTTTGTATGCCTTGGTGTTCCCTGTCTGTGTTTTGTAGTTATTTCTCCATTCTGTCGGCTTTTCCTTATTCCATACTGCCTTTTCATAGATGTGAGCATTATTCTCTATTGTTGCCTGTATGTCTATGGCTTTCCTGATCATTTTCTCCAGCTTGTCATCTACATCACACTTGATTTCAAATTGCATATGGATGTTCTCTGGCATGCCTCTGCAGCTGTGAGAAAAGAGATCATACTTGGAATATGTGCTTTCCCTTGAACTGAGTGTAAATAATAATTCTATCTGTTGGGTATAATTTCAGATATCATCCATCTTTTGCATCTTTGTGGAATTTAATATAATTCAGTATTGGTTTTTGAAGCTTTCATTTTTGTAATAGTCTACACTGTTTCTGATTAATAATTTGTAATTTTGTTTTGTATCTGCATCAAGGAGCAAGTAGTGTTAAGAGGCTGCCCTGTTAAATATAGTGGGAACCTTGTGGCTGCTACCCTTGGTTCACTTTCCTCTCTGCCATCATAATCTCAAACATTTGCAGCCATTCCAAAAATGTTGGGTTATAGCTGTCCACTTTCCCATTAAATTTAGGCAGAGTTGCCTTACATGGTATTGTATCATTGTGACTATTTTCTGGCAGCATCAAGTTCTCATAGATCTGTTTCTTTTGTCTATTTATTTGTTCACTAACTGTGAGTTGACTTGTCACCACTCTCATTATCTCATTGATGATCTTCCTTTTTTCTTCTTCCTCCCTTCCTCCATTTCCCTGAATTGTTTTTTAAAATTTGTGGGTAATGCTTGTAAGCTCCTTTCCTCCCTCTGTTTGATTGTTCTTTCATGCATTGATGTCACTTTCAGATTTTCTCCTTTGTTTTCTCATAGTTTTTTCAGTTTCCATCTCAGATCCTCTATTTCTCACTTCTGGTTTTCATGATTTTCATCTCTGTCTAACTCTGTTGATCTAAGTTTATTGATGAGCTGTTCAATCTCTTGGGCTTGGATATCATTGTCCAGGATTAGTTGCCTATTCACATCTTCCAATTGTTGGCATATCTTCTCCCATTTCTGGTTTTGTTCTTGAAAAGCTTTGTTTGACTGTGCCAGCTGATTTGTTAAGGCCTTGATATCTCTCTGGAAATTTTCACTTTGGTTATCCAAATGGTTATCCATTTCAATCTTCAGTTCACTTAGTGCATTCTCATTCTCTTGTTCCAATGTTGACATTCTTTCCATTAATTGTTGTATCTCCACTCTCAATATCATTTCCACTTCATTGGATCCTGTTTCTGTGGACATGTGTAGGGTTTCCAGTTCTATGGGGGATACATCTGTCTCTGAATGCACTCTCCTTGGGAGGGGGTTGTTTTGTTTGTTCCTGCCTTAGTGCTACCTTTTTTTCCTTGTGTGTTTGGCATCTTTAAGTACAAATAGTAGTGGCTGGTAGATTGGTGTGACTCATTGTCTTTCTCCTGCTCTACTTTAGGTATAGTTGTAGTTGTTGACTCATAGCTGGCTGTATGTTACATCTACTTCCTTGCATGATTTCTGCTAATTGGTTGCTCTGGGTCTTTGTTGACTTAAAGTTCCAAGTTTGGATGTTGAACTGATTGTTCTTCTTCTGTTGTTCTTTATCTGTCATGGTCGCCATGTAGCATCTGCTACTAAGCATTGATGTAGGCTTAATGATTCTTTCAAATTATTATTTCACTTCATCTGTGGGTAGGGATGTACTTATGTTAGCAATTTATTGTACATATTTCTGTTAATCTTCCCTTAACTGAAATTAACTGAATACTATTTAGGTACTCCGCCATCATAGCTCTGCTCCATGAATGGTGTATATGTGGCCTCTGGCTGATTCTGATCTCTGCATCATTTCACTTGTGTTTCCATAGCCGATTTAAGTAGCTCCGAACCTCAGCTCAACAAAGTTCTTATGTGTTCCCTATCCTAACTCAGTGTAGTTCTCAATGTAAATTGTAACTGACTTAAACTCAATTTGTACCATGTATTTAATTCACTTCACAACCTTGCAATGTCACTAGTTGCTTAATAATTATTACTTTAGCCATTACTGAAAACTATTGGCTTTAATTAAGTTAATATAATTAAGTTACTTAATAACTTGCAGCTTCCTACCTTACATTTAAATAACATAATACATGCTCGGTTGATTTCTTGGTCTGTTATAGGTCACCTAATTCTATTACATAAAATATGTTTAACCTATGTTGGGCTATCCAGCCCTTTCTTACTGATGTTGATTATTGCTTACATACAAATCATCAAATTGATAGCCAGCTAAAGGAGAAAAACTCCTATTCATACATTTAACATAAATGCAGGTTCATGGTTTGGATCAAGGACCCTCCAGTCACTCCTGATATGTTTCCAAACCACTACTACTGCATTTACCATTTAACTTGACATTCTGTATTAAATAATCAAACCAATATAAAATCTAAGAATAAGATTTTCAAAGAATTTACTTCAACAATTTCCAAATTGATTTACACTCTATTTATAGTTAACTTTGAAAAAGTACCTGTTGTTTGAAATTCAAATTTAATTCGTCTGCCAAAATGGCTGAAAATAATGGAAGTGAATTCGCCCCCTTTGTTTTGTCAAAATTTGACAACAAGTACTAATTTGCTATGTTATTACTTGGTTGCATTTTTACAAAGATAATTCTGATAATTAAACTTAAATTGTTTTTCTAAATAATCATTTGATCTTAGTTTTGACTAATCATTTGATCTTCTTTCTTCATTAGCAGCAATTTCTTTGGATTATGCTACACTATCAATTCTTTTTAAAATTTATTCCACAAATTCAACAGATAAATACGTTTGAGATCTCATAGACATTTTAATGTCTACACATGAAACTATGATTTATAATACTAAAAAGAGTGCTATTTGTCAAAAACAAAACATTAACAAAAAGATTTATGGAATGCATCACTCTATCAGAGATAAAGCTTATGTTTTTATACATGGAATAACCACAGGCAAACATCAAGTCTGAAAATTAGCACATAAATGGCAAGGTCCTTTTGAGATTGTAAAAATATTACCTGATAATAACTATAAACTAGATTCTGGTAAAATAGTTGATTTCCAAAATCTTAAACGCACTATTAAAGACATTGAAAATGTTAAGTTAGACAATTTTTATGAATTAAAATGCATAGACAACTGCTTAGATAATTTTTATGATGTATCTGATATTGAAAGTGTACAAGAGGAATCTTTTGATGAACCAGTACAATATGATGTAAATGTACCATCTGGAATTTTACCAAAACATACAACTAGAAATCCTAATCCTAATTATATTTCCCAAGATTGGGAACTGGATATTTAGCCTTTGTTTAGGTATGAAACAACAACACACACCATCAAAGTCAAGTCTCTATCCAGGCGCTGTGTTAAAGAGAAAAAATCATACCAGTCCCATACATCTTTGGATGCAGGGTCTGGAAGCACTGAATCAGACGCTTCCCAATCTAAACAGAAGCTTCAAATGGTTTCTGTTTCTACTGAGACTGTGAGGCCCACACTGCACCATGAGCTCCAAATCGTTCATGAAGCAGGAGGGACGAGTATTCAGTCAACCTCATTTGCACCTGTTCACCATCAGCTTCAAATGGTTGATGATGCTCGGGGAGAGGGTTTCCTTGCACCAGGAACCGCAAGGGTGGGCTTTAAACGTAAAATTCTGGATTCCTCACCACTTACAGATGTTTCAGAGTCTTATATAAATTGACCTCACCCAGACTCAGACTCGTCTGCATCCTCTACAAACTCTAAAACTCTTAAAAATATTCGCAGATTGGAAAAATTTACTTCTATAGAAGGCGAACTACTCCACCCTTACTTCAAAGCTACAAAGAAAGCTCTCTATATAGTTGATCAAAATACTCCCGCTGAAATGAAGGAACACATACAAACTCTTTTGTGTTATCAAACTTCAACTCCTTCTGCAAATGTCTTACTCTTCACTATAGACTCTTTCAAACATGCTCATTGTATTACTTTACTATTTTACGAACACACAATGGTGAAATCATTTGAAAGATGTTATCTAAATGCAAAAATTCATCCTTCTTTTGACGAAAATTTCAACCTAAAAAACTTACGACAACTACTCATTAATTTACATAAACTTTGTCATGTCAAACTATTAAACATTGATTACAATTCTTTACAAATTATCTACTTCATTCGCAGAAAGATATTTCTTCTCATAATCTGCACAAACTTTTGGAAAAAGTTAGTACATTAGCAATAAAGAATAATGTAACTATATCTTTCATGTACATTGAACATGAAATTTTAATCACTCCAGAATTCTTCAAAACTTTCAAACACACTGTAGAATTTTTTTTCGTTTTTCACTTTGATGACTACATCATTCTAAACAATGATTACAGTGATGACAGCAGATCGAAAATGCTTTACACTGACATTATGATGAATAATAAACTACCAGCTATTCGTCCAATTGTAGATACATGACTCACAATTGATTTATGTCTTTATGCACAAGCTGCTGAAATATTAAATGAAAACAATCAACTCGTTAATCTAGGCAAAGACTCTATTTGTCTTAAAATAAAATTATCAGATACCACAGTAAGGGAATTAAATAGTTACTGGAATAACATTAAAGGTGAACAACTGAAAACCGAAATATGGCATGATATTGAAATTAAAGCGCCTTCACTAAGTTATCACTCATCAGTTGAAACTGCAATATCCAACATGCAAATTTCGTTTACCTTAAAAGATAAAACTGACTTCAGTAAAACCTTCAATGCTAAAGCAGCTATGTGGCTACTGTTGATATTCTTGATGAAATTCGAAACACTATCTTTACCTATTGATAAGAAGTTTCACTAAAACATGTTGAAAATTTCGAAATTGCCATATCTCCCATTTCTACAAAAGCAAAAAATTGGCTATTAAGTGGTATACTTATTGCAACTAGTCCTCTAAAAGCAGACGCAAAAATATTCTACAAATACAAAAAATATTTTACATGCTTACTCTGCCAGTACCACATTACCAGTATAATTCCCATTACAATCTTATGTTTCAAGCTTGGAATAGATTATAATGACATCACACTCTTCTCTGACCATGCATGAAAATACTTGTGGGGTGCTACCAGTGAAACTCGTTACAACACTCTCCCTGGAGACCTACTGCTTCTTTCTACTGACGATATTTTCAATAGAAGACAAAAGAACACTAAAACAATATGTCAACAATAGAAATGAAAGTTCGCTGATAATCAAAATGATTTACTATATAAATGGCTTCAAAAACACTACATTACTTGCAAGTACCAAAAAGAAGTCTATTTCAATAAATCACTTCTACAAAATGGCGTTTGGTCAAATATTATTGTTACTGAAAATGTTCCACTAAGTCCTATCAAACTTAAAGAAAAAGAAATTCTGCTTAGAGAAAGCACAATAACATTATCTCCACAGCTACAAAACGAAATTGAAAAAGTTAACTTAGAAAAACTTGGTATTAAACTTCCAGAACAATTACAAGAGTGGATATCTGTAGTAGATGAAAACTTCCTCATCACCAAAGTTCCCTCTACATCTCACCAAAGAGAAATTACTGTTCCACAACAATATGCTACAGTAAAATAATGTGACACTGAAAATCTAAAAAATTATTTTGCACTGAAATATTCTTAGATAAAGAGACACTTTACTGAACACACTACAATCATTGAGTCTTGATGTTGAGTGCACACCAGCAAAATTCTGTATACCCAAATCTGTTCAACTTCAGCTATGAAAATTTGGACTTAGTAACGAATTTTGGATGTCAATTGATAAAGTGCAACATAATTTTCCCGTCACATATGGCGTTGCTTGGTTGAAAACCACAGATATCACAGAAGAAACACTCGGGAAAAATATCGCAAGTGAAAATTACTTATGCACACCACCTTCAGCATTAAAATTACCTGCTATAATGCCTGCATGGAAAGGTTCAAAAACAATTAATGACAGTGTTAAACAACTTGACAATGAAAATTATCACAACAGTTTAACTACTCTCACCAATTACATCAAAACAGAAAAATACAAAACCACAATTGATAAAATCAAACAACACTTAAATAACAAAAAACTTTATGTGGATTCCTCACATACTCTGGCTGAGTTGTTACATAATGGAAAACCAGTTCATAAACAACTCTTGCAAATAAAACAGGCAATTTCAAAAATGTCTACTCCAACTATTGCATTATTCTCTGGTAGTATGGATATTCTTTTGCAAATCTCACTAAAGAAAAATTAAAATTTTACAATGTTGCATACAGAACAGAATTAAAAGTCATGTTACATTCAAGATAAACTAACATTAATGAAATCACAAAAGATGATGTAACCAACAACATTTCACTATTCTTTAAAAAAATAAAAGAAACCCGAAATCTAGTTACAACATTTCAGGACTTATATCCAAATCAAACATTTATACAACACTAGCACATAATTCTGATTTTGATGCTAAACTCACCTCAATGATCGCTATCAAAGGTTTATGACTTTACAAAAGATTTTCATTTATCTTCAATGAAGAAGTAAACTATTTTCATCAATCTCATGTTATATCACACAGAGTGCAACATAACAAAACACTACATTCAAAAGTTGCTCATCAACTGAACAGGAAACATTGTGCTCACTACTTAGTTCTGACATATTACTCTCTACTGCCTCATGGAATGATACCAATGCTGCTGATATAATTACAAAAACTCAAAAACTTTTAGAAGAATAAGCCAACGTACATATCCTGGATCCTAGTCCAAGCTGGGCATGTAGTATATTTACATCCCTAATTAGTAGTATTTTGACGATAGTCACTACACAATTACTGATTCAATATTATTTGTATTGTGATTGGAATCCATTTTGTTTGCGTAATTTGAATATCAGACATTGCATTATCTTTTAAATATTTTGTTCTGCTATTACTCACCTTTTGATAATAAGTGAATGACTGTTTTCTATTATTTCTAAATATGCTAATGTGTGAATTCTGTTAATTTAAGTTTTGCTACCCTAGCTTCCAGTTGCTTTGACTTTTGATACTATAGATTTTCCCATCCATATATTTGATTAACCTTATCTTTTAGCATTTTCCGAAAGGTAGGATAACCAGATTCTCTAAATGGCCTTCTGGTTTGACTCCTCTAGTCTAGGTGATAGTAGGTTTTAGGTATAAGGATGAGTATAATTATTGCATTTTCTCTAGTCTAAAATGAGCTGAGAATTAGGTGTTGGAAATTGTTCATCACTTTGGCAGGAGGCCAGATTCTGTAAGAAGAAGTTTGGAATTAACTTGTTCTCTGAATACTTGTTACCCATCAAATGAACATGTTCTTGTTTTCTCATAAGATAGAATTACCTAGTAGTTTTATCAGTTGTGTTTAAATATATCTAAAGATGGAATGCTTGCTGAGTGTTGCTAATGCTTCTACCACAAGACAAGCATTCTACAATAATATATTTTTTTGGGCAAATAATTAACAAAGTCATTACTGTTTTTTTATTTTTTACAATTTACAAAAACCTTTGTAAGAGATACATTCTTTTAAAATTTTCATTTAATTTTTTGCAAAATATTAACTTTTTTAATATATATGACTTTGTGTTTAAGAAAACTTGCATATAGAAAATTAACATTTTGTTTCAATTTTGAAATTTAATTTATGAATTTTCATGATATATGTATGTAATTGAAAATTTTAATGTTTGGACTTAATTTGTGCTTTATTAGAAAATTTTCTATCAATTTAGCCATAATTTGTTTTTCCTCAATAAATTTTATTATGAATTTGGTGTTGATCAAGCAATATTTCTGAGTGTCTTTAATTTTGATCTATAGTTTTTTTGTTTTTCAGCAAATATTCTATTTTTGCTAAGTAATTCAAAAGGCGTTCTCATTTTAGAAACATTTGTTATGGAATTCTTTTAAATCTAATCAGTAAATATTGAAGATATTTTGTAAATTTATTGTTCTAAAAAGCATTTCTTGTTTTTTTTTTAAAATAATAATTTTATTGAAATAAGGCTAACTTTTATAATTTTCTACCAAATCTTTATACAAAATTGTAACTTTCTTTCATTTATTTTGTTTAGATGACACAGTATTATTCAAGGCTTCTGGTAAACATTCATTTATAATTTTGAATTTTAAAATGTTATTTGCTGAATGTTGGCAATGCATGTATTGCATTGAAGCTACACTTTTTTAAATATAATTTGGAATTATTACTTCAAATATAAAAGGTGGATATTAACAAATAATTAGGCAAATGATGTTTTGATTTACTATTTATGAAATTTTCTGTAATAAATACAATATTTTTTTATTTTAATATCATTTTTTGCAAAATATTAACTTTATTAATATATATTATTTTGTGATTAAGAAAACTTTCATATTGAAAATTAACATTTTCTTTCAATTTTCAAATTTAATTTACTAAATTTGCAAGATATTTGTATGGAATTCAAAATTTTAATGTTTAGGCCTAATGAGTGCTTTTTCAGAAGGCTTGCTCATCTTAGAAACCTTTGTTGTAGATTTCCTTAAAATCTTAGCAGTAGAAATTCAAATATTTTAGTTAAAATATTTTTCAAAGGAGCAATTTTTTTCTTTTAACTTGATATAATTAATGCAATATTTCCAACTTTTATAACTTTCAATTTAATGAATATGCAATTTTGTAATATTTTTTTCATTTATGCTATTTAGAGTCCAGTGTTTGGAAAAAAATTACTGAATGCTCATTTAATATTTTGAATTTTAAAGTAATATTTTCTAAATTTTTAAAATATATGTATTGCATTTGATTCTATAATATTTAAAGATAATATGGAATTATTGGAAAATCTTTGCATTTTTATGTAATATATAATTTTCATTTAGTGATTATGCAAATTGTTAAATTTATCAAGGTTTTTTATTTAGAGCAAAAAATCGCCTTCAAAACAAGAAAAGGTAATATAATTCCTTATTTATATTTCTTAAATTTAATTTGAATAGATTTTAATTTTTCTTATAAATATTTAGTGCTTTAATGTATGCATTTGAATTTTAAGATATAATATTCATATATTTTTGATTTGTTAGAAATTTTTTTAAATTTATTCTCAATTTATTGTTTGCACTAAATATAATTAAGAAAATAGTAGATATTTTTGGGCAAATACTTAATAAAGTCATTGCTGTTTTTATTTTTTCAATTTACAAAAACCTTTGTAATAGATACATTCCTTTAAAATTTTCATTTAATTTTTCAAAATATTAATTTATTAATATATATGTTTTTGTAATTAAGAAAACTTGCATATTGAAAATTAACATTTTCTTTCAATTTTGAAATTTAATTTACTGAATTTGCAAGATATTTGTATGGAATTGAAAATTTTATTGTTTAGGCCTAATGAGTGCTTTTTCAGAAGGCTTGCTCATAGTAGAAACCTTTGTTGTTGAATTCTATAAAATCTTAGCAGTAGAAATTCAAATGTTTTAGTTAAATTATTTTTCTAAATAATAATTTATGTTGTTTTGACTTCATATAATTAATGCAATAATTCCAAATTTTATAACTTTCAATTTAATGATTTTGCAATTTTGTTATATTTTTCATTTACATATATAGAGTCCAGTGTATTTGGAAAAAATTACTGAATGCTCATTTAATATTTTGAATTTTAAAGTAATATTTTCTAAATTTTTAAAATATATGTATTGCATTTGATTCTATAATATTTTAAGATAATATGGAATTATTGGAAAATCTTTGCATTTTTATGTAATATATAATTTTCATTTAGTGATTATGCAAATTGTTAAATTTCTCAATGTTTTTTATTTAGAGCAAAAAATCGCCTTCAAAACAAGAAAGGGTAATATAATTCCTTATTTATATTTCTGAAATTTAATTTGAATAGATTTTAATTTTTCTTGTAAATATTTAGTACTTTAATGTATGCATTTGAATTTTAAGATATAATATTGATATATTTTTGATTTGTTAGAAATTTTTTAAATTTATTCTCAATTTATTGTTTGCACTAAATATAATTAAGAAAATAGTAGATATTTTTGGGCAAACACTTAATAAAGTCATTGCTGTTTCTTTATTTTTTCAATTTACACAAACCTTTGTAATAGATACATTCCTTTAAAATTTTCATTTAATTTTTCAAAATATTAATTTATTAATATATATGTTTTTGTAATTAAGAAAACTTCCATTTTGAAAATTAACATTTTCTTTCAATTTTGAAATTTAATTTACTGAATTTGCAAGATATTTGTATGGAATTCAAAATTTTAATGTTTAGGCCTAATGAGTGCTTTTTCAGAAGGCTTGCTCATTTTAGAAACCTTTGTTTTTGAATTCTTTAAAATCTTAGCAGTAGAAATTCAAATATTTTAGTTAAATTATTTTTCTAAAGAATAATTTATGTTGTTTTGACTTCATATAATTAATGCAATAATTCCAAATTTTATAACTTTCAATTTAATGATTTTGCAATTTTGTTATATTTTTCATTTAGATATATAGAGTCCAGTGTATTTGGAAAAAAATTACTGAATGCTCATTTAATATTTTGAATTTTAAAGTAATATTTTCTAAATTTTTAAAATATATGTATTGCATTTGATTCTATAATATTTAAAGATAATATGGAATTATTCGAAAATCTTTGCATTTTATATAATATATAATTTTCATTTAGTGATTATGCAAATTGTTAAATTTATCAAGGTTTTTTATTTAGAGTGAAAAATTGCCTTCAGAACAAGAAGTGGTAATATATTTCCTTATTTATATTTCTTAAATTTAATTTGAATAGATTTTAATTTTTCTTTTAAATATTTAGTACTTTAATGTATGCATTTGAATTTTAAGATATAATATTGATATATTTTTGATTTGTTAGAAATTTTTTAAATTTATTCTCAATTTATTGTTTGCACTAAATATAATTAAGAAAATAGTAGATATTTTTGGGCAAATACTTAATAAAGTCATTGCTGTTTCTTTATTTTTTCAATTTACACAAACCTTTGTAATAGATACATTCCTTTAAAATTTTCATTTAATTTTTCAAAATATTAATTTATTAATATATATGTTTTTGTAATTAAGAAAACTTCCATTTTGAAAATTAACATTTTCTTTCAATTTTGAAATTTAATTTACTGAATTTGCAAGATATTTGTATGGAATTCAAAATTTTAATGTTTAGGCCTAATGAGTGCTTTTTCAGAAGGCTTGCTCATCTTAGAAACCTTTGTTGTTGAATTCTATAAAATCTTAGCAGTAGAAATTCAAATGTTTTAGTTAAATTATTTTTCTAAATAATAATTTATGTTGTTTTGACTTCATATAATTAATGCAATAATTCCAAATTTTATAACTTTCAATTTAATGATTTTGCAATTTTGTTATATTTTTCATTTATGATATATAGAGTCCAGTGTATTTGGAAAAAAATTACTGAATGCTCATTTAATATTTTCAATTTTAAAGTAATATTTTCAAAATTTTTAAAATATATGTATTGCATTTGATTCTATAATATTTTAAGATAATATGGAATTATTGGAAAATCTTTGCATTTTTATGTAATATATAATTTTCATTTAGTGATTATGCAAATTGTTAAATTTCTCAATGTTTTTTATTTAGAGCAAAAAATCGCCTTCAAAACAAGAAAGGGTAATATAATTCCTTATTTATATTTCTTAAACTTAATTTGAATAGGTATTAATTTTTTTTAAAATATTTAGTGCTATAATATATGCATTTGAATTTTAAGATATAATATTCATATATTTTTGATTTGTTAGATTTTTTTTTTCTATGCTCAATTTATTGTTTGCACTAAATATAATTAAGATAATAATAGATATTTTTGGGCAAATGCTTAACAAAGTCACTGCTGTTTCTTTATTTTTTACAATTTACAAAAACCTTTTTAATACATACATTCTTTTAAAATTTTCATTTAATTTTTGTGCAAAATATTAACCTTTTTTAATATATATGACTTTGTGTTTGGGAAAACATGCATATAGAAAATTAACATTTTGTTTCAATTTTGAAATTTAATTTATGAATTTTCATGATATATGTATGTAATTGAAAATTTTAATGTTTGGACTTAATTTGTGCTTTATTAAAAAATTGTCTATCAATTTAGCAATAATTTGTTTCTCTTCAAAAATTGCTTATGAATTTTGTGCTAATCAAACAATATATCTGAGTATGTTTTATTTTAAAAGTAGAGTTTCTGTGTTTTTCAGCAAATATTCTACTTTTGCTAAGTAATTCAAAAGGCGTTCTCATTTTAGAAACATTTGTTTAAAAATTCTTTTAAATTTAATCAGTAAATATTGAAGATATTTTGTAAATTTATTGTTCTAAATAGCATTTATTATTTTTATAAAAATCATAAAAATAGTGAAATAAGGCTAACTTTTATAATTTTCTATCTAATCCTTATACAAATTTGTAACTTTGTTTAATCTATGTTGTTTAGAAACCACACTATCGTTCAATGAAGCAGGTAAACATTTATTTAAAATTTTGAATTCTAAAATGTTATTTGCTGAATGTTAGCATTGTGTGCATTGCATTGAAGCTACACTTTTTTCATAAAAAACTGATTAGGTAGAGGTGGCGGACTCATGATATTGGCTCCAAAATGTTTAAAACAAGTCGTAAATTAGAATATGGATTAAACCACAATATATTTGAATCACTCTGGATAGAAATTATATTTTTGAAAATAAATGTCAAAAAGAACTGATTAATATCACGTAAAATCCAAATAAAAATTATCATATTGACTACCTAAAATTTAAGGCAAATGAAATTTCCGAAATAAGTGATCCCTACTATTCTATAAATATATTTGGTGACTTTAATATAAATTATTTTAATAATCTCGAGAAAAAATCGTTAAGAGAAT
>CABFPE010000423.1:0-16764 GCA_900660155.1 Hofstenia miamia | reverse complement strand
AATTCTCTTAACGATTTTTTCTCGAGATTATTAAAATAATTTATATTAAAGTCACCAAATATATTTATAGAATAGTAGGGATCACTTATTTCGGAAATTTCATTTGCCTTAAATTTTAGGTAGTCAATATGATAATTTTTATTTGGATTTTACGTGATATTAATCAGTTCTTTTTGACATTTATTTTCAAAAATATAATTTCTATCCAGAGTGATTCAAATATATTGTGGTTTAATCCATATTCTAATTTACGACTTGTTTTAAACATTTTGGAGCCAATATCATGAGTCCGCCACCTCTACCTAATCAGTTTTTTATGAAAAAAGTGTAGCTTCAATGCAATGCACACAATGCTAACATTCAGCAAATAACATTTTAGAATTCAAAATTTTAAATAAATGTTTACCTGCTTCATTGAACGATAGTGTGGTTTCTAAACAACATAGATTAAACAAAGTTACAAATTTGTATAAGGATTAGATAGAAAATTATAAAAGTTAGCCTTATTTCACTATTTTTATGATTTTTATAAAAATAATAAATGCTATTTAGAACAATAAATTTACAAAATATCTTCAATATTTACTGATTAAATTTAAAAGAATTTTTAAACAAATGTTTCTAAAATGAGAACGCCTTTTGAATTACTTAGCAAAAGTAGAATATTTGCTGAAAAACACAGAAACTCTACTTTTAAAATAAAACATACTCAGATATATTGTTTGATTAGCACAAAATTCATAAGCAATTTTTGAAGAGAAACAAATTATTGCTAAATTGATAGACAATTTTTTAATAAAGCACAAATTAAGTCCAAACATTAAAATTTTCAATTACATACATATATCATGAAAATTCATAAATTAAATTTCAAAATTGAAACAAAATGTTAATTTTCTATATGCATGTTTTCCCAAACACAAAGTCATATATATTAAAAAAGGTTAATATTTTGCACAAAAATTAAATGAAAATTTTAAAAGAATGTATGTATTAAAAAGGTTTTTGTAAATTGTAAAAAATAAAGAAACAGCAGTGACTTTGTTAAGCATTTGCCCAAAAATATCTATTATTATCTTAATTATATTTAGTGCAAACAATAAATTGAGCATAGAAAAAAAAAATCTAACAAATCAAAAATATATGAATATTATATCTTAAAATTCAAATGCATATATTATAGCACTAAATATTTTAAAAAAAATTAATACCTATTCAAATTAAGTTTAAGAAATATAAATAAGGAATTATATTACCCTTTCTTGTTTTGAAGGCGATTTTTTGCTCTAAATAAAAAACATTGAGAAATTTAACAATTTGCATAATCACTAAATGAAAATTATATATTACATAAAAATGCAAAGATTTTCCAATAATTCCATATTATCTTAAAATATTATAGAATCAAATGCAATACATATATTTTAAAAATTTTGAAAATATTACTTTAAAATTGAAAATATTAAATGAGCATTCAGTAATTTTTTTCCAAATACACTGGACTCTATATATCATAAATGAAAAATATAACAAAATTGCAAAATCATTAAATTGAAAGTTATAAAATTTGGAATTATTGCATTAATTATATGAAGTCAAAACAACATAAATTATTATTTAGAAAAATAATTTAACTAAAACATTTGAATTTCTACTGCTAAGATTTTATAGAATTCAACAACAAAGGTTTCTAAGATGAGCAAGCCTTCTGAAAAAGCACTCATTAGGCCTAAACATTAAAATTTTGAATTCCATACAAATATCTTGCAAATTCAGTAAATTAAATTTCAAAATTGAAAGAAAATGTTAATTTTCAAAATGGAAGTTTTCTTAATTACAAAAACATATATATTAATAAATTAATATTTTGAAAAATTAAATGAAAATTTTAAAGGAATGTATCTATTACAAAGGTTTGTGTAAATTGAAAAAATAAAGAAACAGCAATGACTTTATTAAGTATTTGCCCAAAAATATCTACTATTTTCTTAATTATATTTAGTGCAAACAATAAATTGAGAATAAATTTAAAAAATTTCTAACAAATCAAAAATATATCAATATTATATCTTAAAATTCAAATGCATACATTAAAGTACTAAATATTTATAAGAAAAATTAAAATCTATTCAAATTAAATTTAAGAAATATAAATAAGGAAATATATTACCACTTCTTGTTCTGAAGGCAATTTTTCACTCTAAATAAAAAACCTTGATAAATTTAACAATTTGCATAATCACTAAATGAAAATTATATATTATATAAAATGCAAAGATTTTCATATAATTCCATATTATATTTAAATATTATAGAATCAAATGCAATACATATATTTTAAAAATTTAGAAAATATTACTTTAAAATTCAAAATATTAAATGAGCATTCAGTAATTTTTTTCCAAATACACTGGACTCTATATATCTAAATGAAAAATATAACAAAATTGCAAAATCATTAAATTGAAAGTTATAAAATTTGGAATTATTGCATTAATTATATGAAGTCAAAACAACATAAATTATTATTTAGAAAAATAATTTAACTAAAACATTTGAATTTCTACTGCTAAGATTTTATAGAATTCAACAACAAAGGTTTCTAAGATGAGCAAGCCTTCTGAAAAAGCACTCATTAGGCCTAAACATTAAAATTTTGAATTCCATACAAATATCTTGCAAATTCAGTAAATTAAATTTCAAAATTGAAAGAAAATGTTAATTTTCAAAATGGAAGTTTTCTTAATTACAAAAACATATATATTAATAAATTAATATTTTGAAAAATTAAATGAAAATTTTAAAGGAATGTATCTATTACAAAGGTTTGTGTAAATTGAAAAAATAAAGAAACAGCAATGACTTTATTAAGTGTTTGCCCAAAAATATCTACTATTTTCTTAATTATATTTAGTGCAAACAATAAATTGAGAATAAATTTAAAAAATTTCTAA
Organism: Hofstenia miamia; assembly: GCA_900660155.1. Taxonomy (NCBI): domain Eukaryota; kingdom Metazoa; phylum Xenacoelomorpha; order Acoela; family Hofsteniidae; genus Hofstenia; species Hofstenia miamia. The sequence continues at coordinate 13,810 of CABFPE010000423.1, read as the reverse complement.
CAAATCAAAAATATATCAATATTATATCTTAAAATTCAAATGCATACATTAAAGTACTAAATATTTACAAGAAAAATTAAAATCTATTCAAATTAAATTTCAGAAATATAAATAAGGAATTATATTACCCTTTCTTGTTTTGAAGGCGATTTTTTGCTCTAAATAAAAAACATTGAGAAATTTAACAATTTGCATAATCACTAAATGAAAATTATATATTACATAAAAATGCAAAGATTTTCCAATAATTCCATATTATCTTAAAATATTATAGAATCAAATGCAATACATATATTTTAAAAATTTTGAAAATATTACTTTAAAATTGAAAATATTAAATGAGCATTCAGTAATTTTTTTCCAAATACACTGGACTCTATATATCATAAATGAAAAATATAATAAAATTGCAAAATCATTAAATTGAAAGGTATAAAATTTGGAATTATTGCATTAGTTATATGAAGTCAAAACAACATAAATTATTATTTAGAAAAATAATTTAACTAAAACATTTGAATTTCTACTGCTAAGATTTTATAGAATTCAACAACAAAGGTTTCTACTATGAGCAAGCCTTCTGAAAAAGCACTCATTAGGCCTAAACATTAAAATTTTGAATTCCATACAAATATCTTGCAAATTCAGTAAATTAAATTTCAAAATTGAAAGAAAATGTTAATTTTCAAAATGGAAGTTTTCTTAATTACAAAAACATATATATTAATAAATTAATATTTTGAAAATTTAAAGGAAAATTTTAAAGGAATGTATCTATTAAAAAGGTTTGTGTAAATTGAAAAAATAAAAAAAGCAATGACTTTGTTAAGTATTTGCCCAAAAATATCTACTATTTTCTTAATTATATTTAGTGCAAACAATAAATTGAGAATAAATTTAAAAAAATTTCTAACAAATCAAAAATATATGAATATTATATCTTAAAATTCAAATGCATACATTAAAGTACTAAATATTTATAAGAAAAATTAAAATCTATTCAAATTAAATTTAAGAAATATAAATAAGGAATTATATTACCTTTTCTTGTTTTGAAGGCGATTTTTTGCTCTAAATAAAAAACATTGAGAAATTTAACAATTTGCATAATCACTAAATGAAAATTATATATTACATAAAAATGCAAAGATTTTCCAATAATTCCATATTATCTTTAAATATTATAGAATAAAATGCAATACATATATTTTAAAAATTTAGAAAATATTACTTTAAAATTCAAAATATTAAATGAGCATTCAGTAATTTTTTTCCATACACTGGACTCTAAATAGCATAAATGAAAAAAATATTACAAAATTGCAAAATCATTAAATTAAAAGTTATAAAAGTTGGAAATATTGCATTAATTATATCAAGTTAAAAGAAAAAAATTGCTCCTTTGAAAAATATTTTAACTAAAATATTTGAATTTCTACTGTTAAGATTTTAAGGAAATCTACAACAAAGGTTTCTAAGATGAGCAAGCCTTCTGAAAAAGCACTCATTAGGCCTAAACATTAAAATTTTGAATTCCATACAAATATCTTGCAAATTTAGTAAATTAAATTTGAAAATTGAAAGAAAATGTTAATTTTCAATATGAAAGTTCTCCTAATCACAAAATAATATATATTAATAAAGTTAATATTTTGCAAAAAATGATATTAAAATAAAAAAATATTGTATTTATTACAGAAAATTTCATAAATACTAAATCAGAACATCATTTACCTAATTATTTGTTAATATCCACCTTTTATATTTGAAGTAATAATTTCAAATTATTTTTAAAAAAGTGTAGCTTCAATGCAATACATGCATTGCCAACATTCAGCAAATAACATTTTAAAATTCAAAATTATAAATGAATGTTTACCAGTAGACTTGAATAATAATGTGTCATCTAAACAAAATAGATGAAAGAAAGTTACAATTTGGAATAAGATTTGGCAGAAAATTAAAAAAATTAGCCTTATTTCAATTAAATTATAATTTTAAAAAAAAAACAAGAAATGTTTTTAGAACAATAAATTTACAAAATATCTTCAATATTTACTGATTAGATTTAAAAGAATTCCATAACAAATGTTTCTAAAATGAGAACGCCTTTTGAATTCCTTAGCAAAAGTAGAATATTTGCTGAAAAACACAGAAACTCTACTTTTAAAATTAAACATACTCAGATATATTGTTTGATCAGCACCAAATTCATAAAAAATTTTTTGAAGAGAAACAAATTATTGCTAAATTGATAGAAAATTTTCTAATAAAGCACAAATTAAGTCCAAACATTAAAATTTTCAATTACATACATATATCATGAAAATTCATAAATTAAATTTCAAAATTGAAAGAAAATGTTAATTTTCTATATGCAAGTTTTCTTAAACACAAAGTCATATATATATTAAAAAAGTTAATATTTTCCAAAAAATTAAATGAAAATTTTAAAGGAATGTATCTCTTACAAAGGTTTTTGTAAATTGTAAAAAATAAAAAAACAGTAATGACTTTGTTAATTATTTGCCCAAAAAAATATATTATTGTAGAATGCTTGTCTTGTGGTAGAAGCATTAGCAACACTCAGCAAGCATTCCATCTTTAGATATATTTAAACACAACTGATAAAACTACTAGGTAATTCTATCTTATGAGAAAACAAGAACATGTTCATTTGATGGGTAACAAGTATTCAGAGAACAAGTTAATTCCAAACTTCTTCTTACAGAATCTGGCCTCCTGCCAAAGTGATGAACAATTTCCAACACCTAATTCTCAGCTCATTTTAGACTAGAGAAAATGCAATAATTATACTCATCCTTATACCTAAAACCTACTATCACCTAGACTAGAGGAGTCAAACCAGAAGGCCATTTAGAGAATCTGGTTATCCTACCTTTCGGAAAATGCTAAAAGATAAGGTTAATCAAATATATGGATGGGAAAATCTATAGTATCAAAAGTCAAAGCAACTGGAAGCTAGGGTAGCAAAACTTAAATTAACAGAATTCACACATTAGCATATTTAGAAATAATAGAAAACAGTCATTCACTTATTATCAAAAGGTGAGTAATAGCAGAACAAAATATTTAAAAGATAATGCAATGTCTGATATTCAAATTACGCAAACAAAATGGATTCCAATCACAATACAAATAATATTGAATCAGTAATTGTGTAGTGACTATCGTCAAAATACTACTAATTAGGGATGTAAATATACTACATGCCCAGCTTGGACTAGGATCCAGGATATGTACGTTGGCTTATTCTTCTAAAAGTTTTTGAGTTTTTGTAATTATATCAGCAGCATTGGTATCATTCCATGAGGCAGTAGAGAGTAATATGTCAGAACTAAGTAGTGAGCACAATGTTTCCTGTTCAGTTGATGAGCAACTTTTGAATGTAGTGTTTTGTTATGTTGCACTCTGTGTGATATAACATGAGATTGATGAAAATAGTTTACTTCTTCATTGAAGATAAATGAAAATCTTTTGTAAAGTCATAAACCTTTGATAGCGATCATTGAGGTGAGTTTAGCATCAAAATCAGAATTATGTGCTAGTGTTGTATAAATGTTTGATTTGGATATAAGTCCTGAAATGTTGTAACTAGATTTCGGGTTTCTTTTATTTTTTTAAAGAATAGTGAAATGTTGTTGGTTACATCATCTTTTGTGATTTCATTAATGTTAGTTTATCTTGAATGTAACATGACTTTTAATTCTGTTCTGTATGCAACATTGTAAAATTTTAATTTTTCTTTAGTGAGATTTGCAAAAGAATATCCATACTACCAGAGAATAATGCAATAGTTGGAGTAGACATTTTTGAAATTGCCTGTTTTATTTGCAAGAGTTGTTTATGAACTGGTTTTCCATTATGTAACAACTCAGCCAGAGTATGTGAGGAATCCACATAAAGTTTTTTGTTATTTAAGTGTTGTTTGATTTTATCAATTGTGGTTTTGTATTTTTCTGTTTTGATGTAATTGGTGAGAGTAGTTAAACTGTTGTGATAATTTTCATTGTCAAGTTGTTTAACACTGTCATTAATTGTTTTTGAACCTTTCCATGCAGGCATTATAGCAGGTAATTTTAATGCTGAAGGTGGTGTGCATAAGTAATTTTCACTTGCGATATTTTTCCCGAGTGTTTCTTCTGTGATATCTGTGGTTTTCAACCAAGCAACGCCATATGTGACGGGAAAATTATGTTGCACTTTATCAATTGACATCCAAAATTCGTTACTAAGTCCAAATTTTCATAGCTGAAGTTGAACAGATTTGGGTATACAGAATTTTGCTGGTGTGCACTCAACATCAAGACTCAATGATTGTAGTGTGTTCAGTAAAGTGTCTCTTTATCTAAGAATATTTCAGTGCAAAATAATTTTTTAGATTTTCAGTGTCACATTATTTTACTGTAGCATATTGTTGTGGAACAGTAATTTCTCTTTGGTGAGATGTAGAGGGAACTTTGGTGATGAGGAAGTTTTCATCTACTACAGATATCCACTCTTGTAATTGTTCTGGAAGTTTAATACCAAGTTTTTCTAAGTTAACTTTTTCAATTTCGTTTTGTAGCTGTGGAGATAATGTTATTGTGCTTTCTCTAAGCAGAATTTCTTTTTCTTTAAGTTTGATAGGACTTAGTGGAACATTTTCAGTAACAATAATATTTGACCAAACGCCATTTTGTAGAAGTGATTTATTGAAATAGACTTCTTTTTGGTACTTGCAAGTAATGTAGTGTTTTTGAAGCCATTTATATAGTAAATCATTTTGATTATCAGCGAACTTTCATTTCTATTGTTGACATATTGTTTTAGTGTTCTTTTGTCTTCTATTGAAAATATCGTCAGTAGAAAGAAGCAGTAGGTCTCCAGGGAGAGTGTTGTAACGAGTTTCACTGGTAGCACCCCACAAGTATTTTCATGCATGGTCAGAGAAGAGTGTGATGTCATTATAATCTATTCCAAGCTTGAAACATAAGATTGTAATGGGAATTATACTGGTAATGTGGTACTGGCAGAGTAAGCATGTAAAATATTTTTTGTATTTGTAGAATATTTTTGCGTCTGCTTTTAGAGGACTAGTTGCAATAAGTATACCACTTAATAGCCAATTTTTTGCTTTTGTAGAAATGGGAGATATGGCAATTTCGAAATTTTCAACATGTTTTAGTGAAACTTCTTATCAATAGGTAAAGATAGTGTTTCGAATTTCATCAAGAATATCAACAGTAGCCACATAGCTGCTTTAGCATTGAAGGTTTTACTGAAGTCAGTTTTATCTTTTAAGGTAAACGAAATTTGCATGTTGGATATTGCAGTTTCAACTGATGAGTGATAACTTAGTGAAGGCGCTTTAATTTCAATATCATGCCATATTTCGGTTTTCAGTTGTTCACCTTTAATGTTATTCCAGTAACTATTTAATTCCCTTACTGTGGTATCTGATAATTTTATTTTAAGACAAATAGAGTCTTTGCCTAGATTAACGAGTTGATTGTTTTCATTTAATATTTCAGCAGCTTGTGCATAAAGACATAAATCAATTGTGAGTCATGTATCTACAATTGGACGAATAGCTGGTAGTTTATTATTCATCATAATGTCAGTGTAAAGCATTTTCGATCTGCTGTCATCACTGTAATCATTGTTTAGAATGATGTAGTCATCAAAGTGAAAAACGAAAAAAAATTCTACAGTGTGTTTGAAAGTTTTGAAGAATTCTGGAGTGATTAAAATTTCATGTTCAATGTACATGAAAGATATAGTTACATTATTCTTTATTGCTAATGTACTAACTTTTTCCAAAAGTTTGTGCAGATTATGAGAAGAAATATCTTTCTGCGAATGAAGTAGATAATTTGTAAAGAATTGTAATCAATGTTTAATAGTTTGACTTGACAAAGTTTATGTAAATTAATGAGTAGTTGTCGTAAGTTTTTTAGGTTGAAATTTTCGTCAAAAGAAGGATGAATTTTTGCATTTAGATAACATCTTTCAAATGATTTCACCATTGTGTGTTCGTAAAATAGTAAAGTAATACAATGAGCATGTTTGAAAGAGTCTATAGTGAAGAGTAAGACATTTGCAGAAGGAGTTGAAGTTTGATAACACAAAAGAGTTTGTATGTGTTCCTTCATTTCAGCGGGAGTATTTTGATCAACTATATAGAGAGCTTTCTTTGTAGCTTTGAAGTAAGGGTGGAGTAGTTCGCCTTCTATAGAAGTAAATTTTTCCAATCTGCGAATATTTTTAAGAGTTTTAGAGTTTGTAGAGGATGCAGACGAGTCTGAGTCTGGGTGAGGTCAATTTATATAAGACTCTGAAACATCTGTAAGTGGTGAGGAATCCAGAATTTTACGTTTAAAGCCCACCCTTGCGGTTCCTGGTGCAAGGAAACCCTCTCCCCGAGCATCATCAACCATTTGAAGCTGATGGTGAACAGGTGCAAATGAGGTTGACTGAATACTCGTCCCTCCTGCTTCATGAACGATTTGGAGCTCATGGTGCAGTGTGGGCCTCACAGTCTCAGTAGAAACAGAAACCATTTGAAGCTTCTGTTTAGATTGGGAAGCGTCTGATTCAGTGCTTCCAGACCCTGCATCCAAAGATGTATGGGACTGGTATGATTTTTTCTCTTTAACACAGCGCCTGGATAGAGACTTGACTTTGATGGTGTGTGTTGTTGTTTCATACCTAAACAAAGGCTAAATATCCAGTTCCCAATCTTGGGAAATATAATTAGGATTAGGATTTCTAGTTGTATGTTTTGGTAAAATTCCAGATGGTACATTTACATCATATTGTACTGGTTCATCAAAAGATTCCTCTTGTACACTTTCAATATCAGATACATCATAAAAATTATCTAAGCAGTTGTCTATGCATTTTAATTCATAAAAATTGTCTAACTTAACATTTTCAATGTCTTTAATAGTGCGTTTAAGATTTTGGAAATCAACTATTTTACCAGAATCTAGTTTATAGTTATTATCAGGTAATATTTTTACAATCTCAAAAGGACCTTGCCATTTATGTGCTAATTTTCAGACTTGATGTTTGCCTGTGGTTATTCCATGTATAAAAACATAAGCTTTATCTCTGATAGAGTGATGCATTCCATAAATCTTTTTGTTAATGTTTTGTTTTTGACAAATAGCACTCTTTTTAGTATTATAAATCATAGTTTCATGTGTAGACATTAAAATGTCTATGAGATCTCAAACGTATTTATCTGTTGAATTTGTGGAATAAATTTTAAAAAGAATTGATAGTGTAGCATAATCCAAAGAAATTGCTGCTAATGAAGAAAGAAGATCAGATGATTAGTCAAAACTAAGATCAAATTATGATTATTTAGAAAAACAATTTAAGTTTAATTATCAGAATTATCTTTGTAAAATGCAACCAAGTAATAACATAGCAAATTAGTACTTGTTGTCAAATTTTGACAAAACAAAGGGGGCGAATTCACTTCCATTATTTTCAGCCATTTTGGCAGACGACATAAATTTGAATTTCAAACAACAGGTACTTTTTCAAAGTTAACTATAAATAGAGTGTAAATCAATTTGGAAATTGTTGAAGTAAATTCTTTGAAAATCTTATTCTTAGATTTTATATTGGTTTGATTATTTAATACAGAATGTCAAGTTAAATGGTAAATGCAGTAGTAGTGGTTTGGAAACATATCAGGAGTGACTGGAGGGTCCTTGATCCAAACCATGAACCTGCATTTATGTTAAATGTATGAATAGGAGTTTTTCTCCTTTAGCTGGCTATCAATTTGATGATTTGTATGTAAGCAATAATCAACATCAGTAAGAAAGGGCTGGATAGCCCAACATAGGTTAAACATATTTTATGTAATAGAATTAGGTGACCTATAACAGACCAAGAAAGCGACCACGCATGTATTATGTTATTTAAAGTAGGAAGCTGCAAGTTATTAAGTAACTTAATTATATTAACTTAATTAAAGCCAATAGTTTTCAGTAATTACTAAAGTAATAATTATTAAGCAGCTAGTGACATTGCAAGGTTGCGAAGTGAATTAAATACACAATACAAATTGAGTTTAAGTCAGTTACAATTTACATGGAGAACTACACTGAGTTAGGATAGGGAACACATAAGAACTTTGTTGAGCTGAGGTTCAGAGCTACTTAAATCGGCTATGGAAACACAAGTGAAATGATGCAGAGATCAGAATCGGCTGGAGGCCACAGATACACCACTCACAGAGCAGAGCTATGATGGTGGAGTACCTAAATAGTATTCAGTTATTTCAGTTAAGGGAAGATTAACAGAAATATATACAATAAATAGCTAACATGAGTACATCCCTACCCGCGGTTGAAGTGAAACAATAGTTTAAGAGAATCATTTAACCTACATCAATGCTTTGTAGCAGATGCTACATGGCGACCATGACAGATAAAGAACAGAATAAGAACAATCAGTTCAACATCTGAACTCAGAACTTAAAGTCAACAAAGAACCAGAGCAACCAAATAGCAGAAAACATGCAAGGAAGCAGATGTAATATACAGCCAGCAATGAGTCAACAACTACAACTACACCTAACATAGAGCAGGGGAAAGACAATGAGTCACACTGATCTACCAGCCACTACTACTTATAATTAAAGATGCCAAACACACGAGGAAAAAAAGGTAGCACCAAGAGAGGCACAAATAAAACAATCCCCACCCCAAGGAGAGCACATTCAGAGACAGATGTATCCTGATAGAACTGGAAACCCTACACATGTCCCCAGAAACAGGATCCAATGAAATTTTAAACATCCTACGCCAAACAAATGAAATGGAAATGATATTGAGAGTTCAGATACAACAATTAGTGGAAAGAAAGTTGACCTTGGAACAAGAGAATGAGAATGCACTAAGTGAACTGAAGATTGAAATGGAAAACCATTTGGATAACCAAAGTGAAAATTTCCAGAGAGATATCAAGGCCTTAACAAATCAGCTGGCACAGTCAAACAAAGCTTTTCAAGAACAAAACCAGAAATGGGAGAAGATATGCCAACAATTGGAAGATGTGAATAGGCAACTAATCCTGGACAATGATATCCAAGCCCAAGAGATTGAACAGCTCATCAATAAACTTAGATCAACAGAGTTAGACAGAGATGAAGATCATGAAAATCAGAAGTGAGAAATAGAGGATCTGAGATGGAAACTGAAAAAACTATGAGAAAACAAAGGAGAAAATCTGAAAGTGACATCAATGCATGAAAGAACAATCAAACAGAGGGAGGAAAGGAGCTTACAAGCATTACCCACAAATTTTAAAAAACAATTCAGGGAAATGGAGGAAGGGAGGAAGAAGAAAAAAGGAAGATCATCAATGAGATAATGAGAGTGGTGACAAGTCAACTCACAGTTAGTGAACAAATGAATAGACAAAAGAAACAGATCTATGAGAACTTGATGCTGCCAGAAAATAGTCACAATGATACAATACCATGTAAGGCAACTCTGCCTAAATTTAATGGGAAAGTGGACAGCTACAACCTGACATTTTTGGAATGGCTGCAAATGTTTGAGATTATGATGGCAGAGAGGAAAGTGAACCAAGGGTAGCAGCCACAAGGTTCCCACTATATTTAACAGGGCAGCCTCTTAACACTACTTGCTCCTTGATGCAGATACAAAACAAAATTACAAATTATTAATCAGAAACAGTGTAGACTATTACAAAAATGAAAGCTTCAAAAACCAATACTGAATTATATTAAATTCCACAAAGATGCAAAAGATGGATGATATCTGAAATTATACCCAACAGATAGAATTATTATTTACACTCAGTTCAAGGGAAAGCACATATTCCAAGTATGATCTCTTTTCTCACAGCTGCAGAGGCATGCCAGAGAACATCCATATGCAATTTGAAATCAAGTGTGATGTAGATGACAAGCTGGAGAAAATGATCAGGAAAGCCATAGACATACAGGCAACAATAGAGAATAATGCTCACATCTATGAAAAGGCAGTATGGAATAAGGAAAAGCCGACAGAATGGAGAAATAACTACAAAACACAGACAGGGAACACCAAGGCATACAAAGAAAAGAAGGCAGAAAAATTCATCAACATAAAAAACAAGGATGGGAAATCCAAAAAGGTAAGAGAAAGAGACATAAAATGCTATGCTTGTGGACAAAAGGGGCACAGGAAGGATGAGTGCAGAAAACAAATCAATATGATCAGAGAGGAAGAAGTGTATTACAACAACAAGGACATAATCAAATCTGAATCAGAATTGGTAGAGGATCCCCAAACAGAGGAAGAATCAGAAAACTAGTCAGAGTGCCAACTCAAAAAAACAGAGCACCAATAATGATTATGATGAATTTGGATAACATTAATATGATAATGATAATGATAAATGGGATTTTAACAAAAGCAATGATTGATATGGGAGCAGCAACATCAATAATAATGGATGAGTGCATAACAAAACTGGGATTTAAATGAGACAAAAGAAATGACTAATTAATGCATCTGGAGAGTACATAGACATGAAAGGCAAGATTGAGGCAGTACAGATTAGAATAGCAAACACAACCTTTGAGCAAACACTAGTGGTAATAGATACCCACAACAATTTACTGCCATATGAGGTGATGTTAGGTGACGATTTCCTGACAAAAAATGGATGTGTAATAAATTATGCTGACAGAATAATCAAAGTATGGGAAGAGGAAATCAAAATCAAAGAACAAGAAGGAAAGCCATCAATGATAGTCTTCTAATTGGAGGAAGATATAAAATTGCAACCATATCAATGGAGCATGCAGGGAGTGAAAACAGAAGATATGATAACAGCAGATATAATGATTTACAACAACAAAGGAATTAATTTGAAGAGAGTGTTAATGCCGTCAAGCATATGTGTGAAAAAAATGGCAGAGGAAAAGTCCTGATACTTAATGAAACAAATCAGAACATCAACATGAAGAAAACAAATGTACAAATATTCGGACAGTATGTCAGATCTAGTATCAAAGCTATTTGGAGAGCAATGGAAGACATCAATGAGCAGAGTAGTTTGTATGGTCAACTTGAGGACTTACAAATGAAAACAGGAGGTACTCCACACTGCCAACTCAAGGGCGAGTGGATGAAAACCATTGATGTAGCAAGTACTCCCCACAGCTGACTCAAGGGCAGAGGGACAAAAGCTGAAGAAGAAGATCAGTAAATATACCTGAATTGGTGGAAGAGGAATACCAACACCTGAGCACAGCACAATTACAACAACTTTGAGAGGTGCTAGAGAAACACAAATGAATATTCAACTACAGAGAAATAAGTGTGGGACAAGCAATTGGTGAAACACACAAGATCATTACAACAACAAACAAACCAATAAAACTGCCAGTAAGGCGAGTGCCAGAGCAGATGAAGGATGAATACAACAGGATACTCAATGAACTGATTGATAACAAAATAATATGACCCAGTGAAAGCCCATATGCCGCACCTACAGTATTCGTGAAACAGGGAGACAAACACAGGTTATGCATAGACTTCCGGAAGTTGAATGAAGTAACAAAAAAAGATTCATACCCATTGCCAAGGATAGAGGACATGCTATATGAAGCAAGCAAACATAAGTACTTCACTTCAATAGACTTATGCAAAGCATATTGGCAGGTGAGAATGGAAGAGGAAGACATAGAAAAAACGGCGTTCATAACTCCCCACAGCCTATATGAATGGATATATATGGCATTTGGTCTCTGCAATGCGCCCACAACATTTCAAAGATATATAACAAAAGTGTTGAAAAATAAGAAACACAAGATGGAGGACAGAGTGAATGCATATATCGATGACATCATCATGACAAGCAACACGATTGAGGAACACCTACAGAAACTGGAAAAAACATAATCGATCCTCCAAAAAGCTGGCCTGAGAATCAATGGAAACAAGTGCGACATTTTAAAGGAAAAAATCATATTCTTAGGACGAGTCATTGAAAAAGGGCGAATATGCATGAAAGATAATGCAAGAGATATGATCAGGAGAATAGAGAAACTGAACAACAAGAAGGACATCCTGAGGATAATGGGCTTCTTCAATTATTATGGCACATTTATCCTCAACATCCCAGGGAAGACTGCCAAGATGACACAGCTAATGAGAAAGTCAGTACCATTTATATGGACATGGCAAGAGCAGGAGGAGCTAGACAAGATAAAAGAAGAACTAGCAAAATTGCCATCACTGAACATGCCAAATTACAATGAAACATTTATACTGGACTGTGATGCCAGCAAGGTAGCAATTGGAGCAATGCTGGGACAACTAAAGGATGGCAAGGAAGTACCCATACAATTCTTTAGTCGCAAGTTGAAATCAAGTGAAGAGAAATATGGGTCAACAAAATTGGAGATGCTGGCACTGATTGAGAGCATAAAAAAGTTTAGGCACTTCCTAATAGGACAGCAATTTAAAGTGCGCACTGACAACAGCAGATTGGCATGGCTCAAGAAGTTTTCAGGTGATAAATCAGGAATAGTCTCGAGATGGATTGAATACCTAAACAAATTCACTTTCACGATTGAAATCCAAAGAGGGACACTGCATATGAATGCCAACTTTTGGACTGCACTTCCTGAGTATCAGAGAGACACAACTAAGGAAGACGGAGAGAAAAAGCAGTTCCAATTTCTACCACACACAGAGTATGAGGGGCTTCTGGAGATGAATGTTGATAAGAAGTGACAAGCAGTGCTACCAATCATGATAAAAAATTATAGAAAAACAGAAGGATGATGTTATATTAAATGAAATCATAAAAAATTACAAGAACCAAGCATGAAATTACAGGAACCAAGTGTGAAACTATCAAAGTTAACCGCAAATTACTATGAGAGGTACAGATGGAAAAGGAACAAGAATGGACTCCTATATGTGGAAGGACAAACCAATAGAATTGCAATACCAGAATACTTTAAACATGAACTAGTATGGAAAATCCACGAGAAGGGCCATTTGGGCAGCACACAGACAGAGAGCACGTTAAATGCAAGATTTTTTACAACAGCAATATGGAAGGTCCCAGAAGAAATCATTAACAAATGTACAGAAGGTCTCCTCCACAATAAACAACATTTTCTGACACAGAGAGCACTGCTAGAAAAGATCATAGTGATGAAACTGAATGAGATCATACATATAGATTTGCAAATGCTGTTGAAAGATGAGGAGGGGTACCAGTACCTCTTAGTGATGGTGGACAATTTCAGCAAGTATGCAAAGCTAGTCCCAATGAAGAATACTATGGCTGAAACAACTGCTGACATAGTAATGAAAGAATGGATCCTGAAGTTCAGGCCAATGGAGACGATAATCACAGATAAGGGGCCATAATTCAAGAGCAAATTGTTCCAAGAAATGGCACGCCTATTGGATGTCATAAGTGAAAAAACAACAGCATATCACCCACAAGCAAATGGGGCAGTGGAGAGACTGAATAGAACCTTAATAAAATTGATTAGAGTCACAACCTCAAAAGTAGGAGGACGCAAATGGAGGGAGGTAATTGAAATGATTGAGTATTTCTATAATACGTCCATACATTCAACAACCAGGATAACAATGTTCAAAGCCATGTTCAGAAGGGAGGCGGCGACGCCATTAGTAGTATGAAGAGACTTCCATTTCATCCCAATTTTTTCTGATTGGTTGAGAGGGTTGGCCTTTGACCTGAAACGCCATGGATATTTCTGATGGTGCTGTACTGACGTCATGGA
>CABFPE010000422.1:730431-741320 GCA_900660155.1 Hofstenia miamia | reverse complement strand
AAGTTGTGTCGAGGGTCCTTGTGCCAGTCACGAAACCGCACTTATGTTACGGTTAGGAGATTTTCGATTCTTGCCTAGTCTGACTATTGATCTATACATGTACGAAATAATTAATGCTTGAAATGACTGGATAGTCGAAACCTAGGAATATATATATATTCTTAATAGTAGGAGACTTGACTATAATCGACCTAATAAATGACCCTACATGTATTACTATTAAATGTAAGTATAGGAAACTGCAATCTTATTAGTTAAATTACAAAGCTAATAGTTTTATGGTAATGGCTACTTTAATATTATGTAAGTGTAGAAGGATTATGCTACACTATGCACAAACAATATTTTTCACCTTCTTTGATAAAAACTGTTAGAGAGGAATACAGACTTTGACTTCTTCTAATTATTCCATTGTTGGGGAGATCTGATATCATCTTTGTGTATTGTTCTTGGATTTGAGGTGGTACCCATCTGCATGGTTGTCATATTGGTTTATCAGATGTAGCCTCTATAACGTGTTCAACACCAATGGCTTTGCTGATGTTGATTTTGTCATTGTTGAAGATAGCTGATATTTGTGTGAGTATCTCATTGATGGTGTTTCTTTCCTCTGCTATTAAGTGAGAATGTGAATCTCCAGTTAAAAGTGGAGCATTCAATTGATTTTTGTGATGGTTTGCTTTATCTGAGATTAGAATGGGTTTATTCTTTGTCACGCATTTTTCAAGTGGGATTTTGGGGATTGTGTTCTTAGTTCTTAGTGAGACATGTTTATTTCAGTTGTTTAGTATTCATGTGAATTTGTGGTTTTTTCTGATTGTGGCAAGGTTGTTCAATTGGGTTATTTGTGAAGATCATAGCCTATGTGTGTTGTATTGATGACTTCACCTGACAGGTTTTTTAGCTACTATTTTTGAGTCTCCAGTGAAAAGGCTCATGCCTTAAATTCTCCACAATAGAGAATGCCAAACTGTTGGTGCATTTTGTAGCTAGTGAGACTGTGACATTTTTGTCTTCCTTTATTGTTAGTGTTTGATTTGAATAATAAATGAGGCAGTTTTTTTCTGTAAGGAATTTTCATTAGGGTAATGGTTGGTTCCTTGTTTCAATTATGTGGACATCTTGGTGGAATTTGACATTTTGAATTGAGAGTAATGCATCTTTTACAAAACCCTTCACATTAATGTAGTCACCTTATTAGACAAGATTTGTTATGTCTTCCCATGTCCAATCATTGTTTTATACACATGTGTCAGCTGTGATTGAGATTCAAAGCTCCAATGTCAACTGTGACTTTGATGTTACATCTATTGATGGTAATGGGAATTAATTTTGTTTCAAGCAAATCCGTTAGAATCAACAGCTCTTTGGCATGGTCTGGGGCTGGCACGCTTATTTGTTTAAAGTATAATAACACTATTTAATTGTTTCCAACACAATCTAAACCTTCTGCTTTATAGAAACCTTTGTCATTGATTGTATAGACTATAGTTTTGCATTCTTTTTTAGTGTAGCATCCACTACCAAGTGTCAACAGAGTTAATTATTCTTTTTAATCATTGTTTCCTGTTGGATGTGGGTAGGGGTGCACTGATATTAATTCTCTACTCCAAAATGAGATATATTATTATGCACTTGCATTAACTTTAAGTAACTGCATACTATTTAGGTATGCTCTTGTCATAGTTCCTCTCCGTGATTCCACTATGGCCTCCAGCCAACTCTGATCTCTGAAACAATCCACATCTGGTTGCCTCAATTGTTGTTTGAGTAGTTCCAAGTCTCAGCTCAACAAAGTAACTTATGTGTTCCTTATCTTAACTCAGTGCAGCTCTCAAGGCTGAATGTAACTGACTTAAACTCAATTTGTAATGTGTAATTTTGTACTTTGCAAACTGGCAGTGTCACTAGCTGCTGAATAAATATTACTTCAGCCATTACCAAAAACTATCAGCTTTAATTATCATAAGTAAATAAAGTGATTAATTACTTGCAGCTTCCTACCTTACATTTAAATAATAGTACATGCATGGTCATTTTATCAGTCTCTACATCAGAAGAATTAAATGCAGAATTATTGCTGGAACAAGATGGATTATCTACATGCCATTCTAGTTCAGCTTTTTTCCATTTGTTTACAATTTTTCGGGAAAAACTTTGTCACATGAAGCTGCAATAAACTGAGGGTGATTCATCATTGGCCTTGTAAAATGAAAAAATTTATTCTTGAGGAATATGGTCTTCCAAATAGCAATTATGGGACAGCTCACTATTGAGTATTTTAGGATGAGGTGGAATGGGGCATTTGCACTAACCATTGAACAGCCTTTAACTGCTACCAACTCCAACTTTGTTAACAATGCAGATCAGCTTTCACCCAAACACAAATACATCACATACAAGCTACTTTTTTACATCAGAAAAGCTTGGTATTACATTTTTTTAATTTTTTGATCTGTATTACTTAACATTTTTGCAAGTAATCAAAATAAATTAAAACCTGCTTGTTGGTGGACAAAAAGATGCCTGCAAGGCAAGTCCTTCATATCTAGTCATGGCATTCTATAATTCATATCTTGTAACTGACATTGTCTTTACTCTAGTATATATATTAAATTTGATAATAATCCAACATGTATTACATAATGTAAGCACTATGTTTCCTTAAAGTTTACATTATATTTCCATTGCAAAATAGTGATATTTTTGTAATAGATATAGTTTTCTATATGTGAATGTTATTTTACAAGGTTTTGCAAGAAGCTGGTTAGAATTCAGAAAATGTAGGAATTGAAATATAATGCAATATACTGCAAGATATTGAAATAATATTAGAAATTGTTATATAAAAACTGTTGAGCTTTTATATGTTTCTCTGCATGTCTCTTAATAAATAGTAATGACCTTAATACCAGTTTTTTATTAGAAAAACTACGAGTTCTGAGTGTGATATTTCAAGGGTATGCCCATGTGCTATATATTATTGATAAGTTATAATATTGATAGGTACAAGTAAACCATGACATAGTATATGTTCGCATCCTCCATGGTCAAACATCTGTACATTGATTTTGAATAACTGACAACAGTCAAAGCAGAAATAATTAAAACTAATTTCAAATATTGCTTGAAATATGTTCATAAATTATCACTTTGATTTTCTATGATTGAAATAGTTAGTACTCAATATATCAAAACATAACAAAAAATTATCAGATATGAATTGCTACCAAATTTTTTATTGCAATATCTTTATTTTGCATTATTACAATGCATTTGGTCAGGAGCATCAAATGTCTTCTATGCTATATTTGACTGATATAACTGTGGATCAAAGAAATACATTCTCATATCAAAAATGTTTGCTTTATAAATAAAGTGCTTCAATACAAGATTTGAATTTTGTTTTTTTACTGTTCATAGTGAATTGACTTATCTAGAACCCAGCAAGCCTCTCTTCACCTATATTAAATTTTGATGAATTCTACCTTTTTCTACAGTGCAGAAAAACTCTCACATTCACAAGCATGTGATGAACAGTGTGATTCAGAGAATATTGTTTTTTTCAAGTATAATATTTATTTAAATCATAATCATGTTGAGAAAGGGGAACTAGTGAGGATGAACAGGTCCTGTAAATTTGTGTCATTTGATCTACAAAACTGCTTTCTTCTCCAACAAAAATTCCAATAACCTTTGATTGCAGAATGAAAATAAATGTGAAAATTTTATCAAAATAAAATTATATACATTCTAAGAAACAACTTAAGACAAAAGTTTTAAAGCATGTTTAACAAATTGATCCGTTCTTGTATTTTTTTCTTATTTGACATGATAAGGACATATTATACTTAAAATATTTGTTTTTTTAGCTTGGATGATTTTTAAAATGTTACTCTTATTCATCAGATTTGTTTGCATGAAAAATTTTATTAAAGCAACCTTTGCAGAGCATAAATTTTTTAATCCTAAGTTAGGTAAAAGGAATAGCATTAGGATTTTGTATTGTACAACATCTTTCAAATGTATCTCTGGTAGGTGTAAATTATTTGCAAATTCTCACAGAACTTGCTGCTTTAATTTTATAAAAGGGAATATATTTTAGAAATAATCATAATCTGATCTTGGGACATGTGTTCAAAGAAATAATATACATAGCTTTTGCTTTAAAAAGAGGAAATTCAATATTTTTAGCAAGCTTTTCTTATATAGAGGAAGGATGTCAATTCTTACAAGTAAATGTGTGTAAATTAACTTCTATTTCACTGAAACTTCTATCACAACTGTTTATATTGTAACAAACATTTTGTAAGAGATCATCAAAAAGGTTTTTAGTACAATTGCAAACATTTGTACTCCGAATGGTTTCTGCAAATGTAGTGGTTGTGAATTCTAATGAAGCTGCACAAATAGGTTAGATTTGGAGTGGGAATAGCTCTTTGTTGGTTTGACTGAGCTTGAGTTAATGTTTTCAGTCCATGTCAATCTCAACATAGATGCTGTACATAGCAGCTATTAGCATTAGCAGTCAGATTTGAGCACATCAAGCATTTTTGATTTGTCAATGAATAATATCCCATTAAACTCATTCTTAAAATTTCTGGCTTATTGCAGCATCATCCAAATAATAAGCTGCTAAAGAAGAAAGTTGATTAAGAAGAAATAAGATCAAATATGAATTTGATTAAAAATATATTGTAAAAAGTTATTATCAGCTTAGATTAATTTGTATGTTGCAAACAAGCAATAACAGTGTAATTGATTACAAACTAGTATTTGTTGATACTATTCATTTTGACTAATCAAAGGGGGTGAAGTCACCTCTATTATTTTTAGCCGCCATCTTGGCAGACAAAAGATTTAAAATTTGAAATAGATAGGTCCTTTTTCAAGCTACTATAAATAGATTCAATTTCATATTAACAATTGATAAAGAAATTTCTTTGGAATTCTTATATTGTTTCTTGATTATGGTTTGATTATTTAATACAATGTCAAGCTAAATGAATTGGGTTTATTAGTGGCCTGGATCCATCACGGGAATGGTTCAAGGGTCTTTTTGCCAGTCAATGAAAGTGCACCTATGTTAGGAATAGGGGTTTTTATTCTTGTTTAGTTGACTACTGATCATTTACCTACTGTACATGTATTAAACATAACAAGCTTGATATACAGCTGGTAAGCCAAAACCTAGGAATTTATATTTATATTATTTCAGGTACAAATGAATGACTATAACATGAATGATAATGTGACCAAGCATGTAACGACTATTAAATGTAGGTTAGGAAGCTGCTGTATATTAAACTAGTTTACTAAACCAATATATTTTGGTAATTGCTACATGTGATATTAATTACGCAGCTAGTGACAAGTCATTTTGCAAATACATGAAACACTTTTATAAGTAGAGATCAAGTTGAGTTGTATATTGTCTGGAGTATGCACCAAGCTAGGTACACATAATTTATATCAATAAGCAGAGAAGTGGAACTCAACAAAGTGGATCATTGGCAAGCAGATGAAACTTAATGTGGAGATCAGCTTTAGGCAGATACCCACTATTGATCATCAGAATAGATGCTGCATCATCTAAATAGTGATTAGTGTTGTTTTGTTAATTAAGGTCAATGGAACTGAGTGAAAGCTAAAGCAGTGTTAAGTTAGTAAACCCCTACCTGCAAGTATGCAGATAATGTTATAAAGTAACACAGGAGAAAAAGTGACAATGCTGGGTAGAGGATGTTACATTGAGTACTTAAATGAATTTAAATTCACAATTGAATATATGAAAGGAAGTTTACATAGCAATGCGGACTTCTGAACATTTCTACCAGATTACCAATGAGATATAGAAAAAAAGTGATTATAAAAAGCAATTCCAATTCTTAGCATACAACAATTATGAGAACTTGTGTTATGGAAGTGTGGACAAAAAAGGACAGGCAATAATGCCAATAACACTAAAAGACGAAATATGTTTATTCATTATTGATTTTTCATTAATTTTTGTGTTATTGTCCAGAGTTATCTGTATAGCAAGTCCCTTCCTAATCATTCTATTCAGTGAATTTTAAGAGTCACATTTTATTTCAAGTTGGGTATGAATGTTCTCCAGAAGCCCTTTACAGATGTGATAGAATAAATCATACTTTGAGTAACACTCTTCTTGGGAGGTCAATCATAATATTCTCTCAACTTGAGAAATATAGTTTCTTAAATCCTCTCTTGTTCATTTTCAGTTCTCATAGATCAGATTCTTTTGTCTATTCATTTGTTCACTAACTGTGAGTTGACTTGTCACTGCTTTCATTATCCCAATGATGATTTTCCTTTTTTCTTCTTCCTCCTCTTCCTCCATTTCTCTGAAGTGTTTTTAAAAATTCGTGGGTGATGCTTGTAAGCTCCTTTCCTCTCTCTGTTTGATTGTTCTTTCATACATTGCTGTCAGTTTTGGATTTTCTCCTTTGTTTTCTCGTAGTTTTTTCAGTTTCCATCTCAGATCCTCTATTTCTCTCTTCTGATTTTCATAATCTTCATCTCTCTCTAACTTGGTTGATCTAAGTTTATCTTTGAGCTGTTCAATATCTTGGGCTTGGATATTGTTGTCCAGCATTAGTTGCCTATTCACATCTTCCAATTGTTGGCATATCTTTTCCCATTTCTGGTTTTGTTCTTGAAAAGCTTTATTTGACTGTGCCAGCTGATTTGTTAAGGCCTTGATATCTCTCTGGAAATTTTCGCTTTGGTTATCCAAATGGTTATCCATTTCAATCTTCAGTTTGCTTAGTGCATTCTCATTCTCTTGGTTCAATGTCAACATTCTTTCCCTTAATTGTTGTATCTCAGCTCTCAATATCATTCCATTTCATTTGTTTGACGTAGGATTTTTAGAACTTCATTGGATCCAGTTTCTGGGGACATGTGTAGGGTTTCCAGTTCTATGAGTGATACATCTGTCTCTGAATGCACTCTCCTTGGGATGGGGGTTGTTTTGTTTGTCACTGCTTTGGCACTACCTTTTTTCCTCATGTGTTTGGCATCTTTAAGTGCAAATAGTAGTGGCTGGTAGATTGGTGTGACTTGTTGTCTTTCCCCTGCTTTATGTTAGGTATAGTTGTAGTTGTTGACTCGTTGCTGGCTGTATGTTACATCTGCTTCCTTGCATTTTTCTGCTATTTGGTTACTCTGGTTCTTTGTTGACTTTAAGTTCTGAGCCCAGATGTTGAACTGATTGTTCTTCTTCTGTTGTTCTTTATCTGTCATGATCTCCATGTAGCATCCACTACCAAATTATTATTTCACTTCATCCATGGGTAGGGATGTTAGCTATTCACTGTACATACTTCTGTTAATCTTCTTTTAACTGAAACAACTGAATACTATTTAGGTACTCCGCCATCATAGCTCTGCTCTATGGGTGGTGTATATTTGGCCTCTGATCTTTGCATCATTTCACTTGTGTTTCCATAGCTGATTTAAGTAGATCCAAACCTCAGCTAAACAAAGTTCTTATGTGTTCCCTATCCTAACTCAGTGTAGTTCTCAATGCTAATTGTAATTGACTTAAACTCAATTTGTACAGTGTATTTAATTCACTTTGTAACCTTGCAATGTCACTAGCTGCTTAATAATTATTACTTCAGCCATCACCAAAAACTATTTGCTTTAATTAAGTTAATATAATTAAGTTACATAATCCCTTACAGCTTTCTACCTTACATTTAAATAACATTATACATGCTCAGGCAATTTATCAGTCCATTATAGGTCACATAAGCCTATCAGATAAAATATGTATAACCTACATTAGGCTATCCAGCCCTTTCTTACTGATTATAATTATTGATTACATGTAAACAATCAAATCAATAGCCAGCTAAAAGGATAAAAACTCCTATTCATACACCTAACATAAATGCAGGTTCATGGTTAGGATCAAGGACCCTCAAGTCACTCCCAATATGTTTCCAAACCACTACTTCTGCATTTACCATTTAGCTTGACATTCTTTATAAACAATCAAACTGATATAAAATCTAAAGATAAGATTTTCAAAGAATTTACTTCAACAAATTCCAAATTGATTTATGCTCTATTTATAGTTAACTTTGAAAAAGTACCTGTTGTTCAAAATTCATATTTATGTAGTCTGCCAAAATGGCTGAAAATAATGAAAGCAAATTCGCCCCCTTTATTTTGTCAAATTTGATGACAAGTACTAATTTGCTATATTATAACTTGGTTGCATTTTACAAAGATAATTATGATAATTAAACTTAAATTGTTTTTCTAAATAATCATAATTTGATCTTAGTTTTGACTAATCATCTGATCTTCTTTCTTCATTAGTAGCATTTTCTTTGGATTATGCTACATTAAGGATAGGATTGATATTCCCCTATTAATTGCTTGCAGTTCATTTTCATCTCTGTGTTTAGTAATAAGTAGTCAGATAAAGTGGAAATCTTAATTATGCAGCTAATGACAAGTCATGTTGCAAGTACATGAAAAAATAGAGATTATGTCGAGTTGTGTCTTGTCTTGAGTATGCACCAAGCTAGGCTAAGTTACACATAAGTTATATCAATGAGCTGAGAAGGGCAACTCAACCAAGTGGATCATTGGTGAGTAAGTGATGCAGGATGTGAAGATTAGCCTTGAATGGATCCCAATTATCAATGATTAGAAGAGATGCTGCGTAGCTTTGTCACCTAATAGTGATTATAGTTAAGTTTGTTAAAGTTAATGGAACTAGGTGGAAGTAAGCAGTGTCAAATTACTACATCCCTACCCGCAAGTAGACCTCTAAGCTATAAAATAGCAGGGAGAAACAGTGATAACACCTGGTAGAGGATGTTACAATATAATAGTAAAATCACTAAATGAATAAATTTCTTTCACTATTATCATGGGTGTGACTCATAGTTGGCATTTAATATGAAATCAAATGCAGAAAGTTGTCAAGTCTGATAACTTTGTCTTTCTATTTTTAAGTAGTAAAAATATGAAATTAAAATATAAATATATAAAGTGAAAGTTTTCAATGCATGTCAGTTTTTACAATAATAAAACTATAGTATACACTAGCATATGGCTAAGTCATTAAATTATTCTCCTTATACTAGAAAAGAAACTCATAAAAGAATTCCTTTAAAGTCTGATTGGCTAAGGAAATATACAAATTGGCTACATTCCCAAAACATTTATCTCTCAACTTACTATTAGCAAACTAGGTAAGAGCTTTAAAATTTTGCAACAAAACTTATACCTTGTAACATAATTCTGGAATAATTTAACATACAAAGCATTCATGAAAACTACTATAGTTTTTTGAAATTTAAGTTCCTGAATTCAACTACTCAAAATGAGCAAGAAAATACAATAGATAATTTAGTTTTATAATTGATAATCAATTTGGATTTTAATGTTATGGATAACACAATGGTCTACACTTAATATTATCAGACTAGAAAATATTTTGCTTCATGCCTGCTTAACTGTTTTGATAGACAACCACCAGCCCATTCCCAAACTTTGTCTTCTCTGTCCAATACATGCCTGATGTGTTACTTGTTTTATATTGCTCTCTTTTTCTCTACTGTGCTTGAAATCCACCCATCAAATCAATATAGATAAGCAAGATAATTCTGGTGTGATTTTTTACCAAAAATCTTAGGAACTGACTGAACATTTTAATACAAATGCATCTAAAAGAAAACTTTAAATAAAAATAAGTAAAACGCAAATATTCAGCAAGTTTATGGGAAATATTGTGCGGTTCTGCTTGCCTGACATATTTTAGATGACCCACCCATTGCCTTCATGCACATTGCCTGTCTGCCTATTGCAGAATAATAATCTTAATTATTAAATCAAGGAAAAGAATAATATGGCGACAGGTAATTGTTTTCAGTATAAACATGTTTGTTGAAATTTAGTATAAGTAGTTACTAAGAAAAAAGTATAGTTGATGAAATATATTCTTCAGAATTAAATTTATCTCTCTTCTTACGGTTTGATTTATTAACACAATGTGAAGCTTAGCCTTTATGTGGTGTAGCAGTCAGATACCATGATGAGAACGATTCTGGGTTTGAGTCCCTAATCATAAAATATTTAGGTTATGGCTACAAAAAGGGTTTTTTCTATATTCACACTAAGCTTGCTATTAATCAATTTCTATTTGCATGTAGTAAGAAATTCGATAAAGGCTGATAATAGCTAACCCTATAATTATCATTAAGTAAGAAGTTCCAACATAATGTAACATCCTCCACCTGGCCTATTTGTACCGTGTATCATTGTTGATGATTGTCACTCAGCAAATTGCGGGTTGAGGAGTTACTAAATTATTGAACTGCCAAGCTTTTCCTTGTTAGCTAACTAGTTAAGTTAATTGAATACTAATTACACTAACCTGCGTCAATTTTGCAACAAGCAAATTAATACAACTTTTTAGGTCGATTTTTTACACTGATTTCAAAAATTCCATTAATAATTTCGAGAAAAACTATAAAAAAAAGATACACGCCTTTGAAGTTTTCAAAATTCATGCAATTAAGCAACATAACCAATTAATTCAGATATTGTAAAAAAATGTTACATTATAAAATTAACGATAAAAGTTTTAGGTAAACACTTCGTTTTGCAAAAATGACAAAGAAAACGAAGTTATAACCATTTCAAATGTTAGACAAGCAGTTATGTTGCTTAATTGCATAAATTTCGATAACTTCCTTTTTATAGCTTTTCTCGAAAATATTAATAGATTTTTTAAAGCCCACATAAAATATACTCTTAATCTTGTTTTGGCTGTCTGCAGCCAATGATTCAGTTTATCCAATAAAGGTTTGACAAAAATAACTGCCAATATTTTAATTAAACCT
>CABFPE010000422.1:665952-679711 GCA_900660155.1 Hofstenia miamia | reverse complement strand
TAGACAACTAATTGAAGATAACAACTTACAAGCAGGAGAGCTAGAACAACTCAAAGACAAGTTGAGACTATTACGCCTAACAGAAGAGGAGAGCAGAAACAATATGCGATCTCATGAAATCGAGATTCAAGCTAGAAAAGATAGTGAGCTACAGGCACCACATAGTTTAAGCCGAAAGGAAGTAGCATTCAAAGAATCAGACGAAGACTCTGAAGACTAAAAACAAAAGGTAATAAATGAAATTAAAAAAGCAGTGACTTTACAACTGCAGGAGGAGGACATACAAACCAATCACAGGAAACCGAAATACGAGAATTCGATTCTACCGCAAGCAACAGCTAACAACACAATCCCATGCAAGGCGACACTACCCAAATTCAACAGGTTATAACCCCACATTCGCCGAGTGGCTCCAAATGTTTGAATTGACAATGGCGGAAAGGAAAGTGAGCCAACAAGCAGCAGCGGCGAGACTCCCACTATATCTAACTGGAGCAGCATCTCAACACTACCTATTACTGGATGCAGAAATGAAAAGGGACTATCAACTACTAATATGAGACTTCATTAACTACTATGAAAATGAAAGTTTCAAGAACCAATACCGAATCATTCTGAATGCGACAAAGATGAGGAAAATGGATGATATCCGGAACTACATGCAACAAGTATCATGCCAGAAAGTATCAAAACACAATTTGAAATCAAATGTGATGTCAGCAACAAATTAGAAAGGATGATTCAGAAAGCTGTCAACATACAAGCCATGATTGAGAACAACACTCGGATATATGAGAGAGCTGCATGGTACAGAGAGACACCAACATGGAAAAGTAATTTTAAGCCACATACTCCCAACAAAAATTATCCTGAAGTAAAACAGGAGGAAGTAATAAAAGTCAAGGGAAAGGATGGAAAAACGCGGAAATTGAAAGAAAAGGATATTAAATGCTATGGCTGCGGACAGAAAGGCCACAAAAAACCAGACTGCCCAAAGCAGATAAACGTCATAGGTGACGAAGAGGCGTACTATGATGAGGAGGACATATTACAGACAGAGAATGAAATGGACGAAGCAACGCCAACCGACAAGGAGTCGGAAAACTAAGTAGAGCGCCGACTCATAACAACCATGCAGCGATAATGATCCTAATGAACCTCGACATGATGAACACAATAACAATAGCCATTAATGGAGTGATGACAAAGGCGACAATCGCAATACCCGCAATAACACAGTCAATGTTACAAGGTAACAATGAATCAACGGTGATAAAGCCTGGTAGAGGATGTTACACTATTCACTGCGGGTGCGGTGCAATGCAGTTATAAAAAATTGTATCCGCGTCCATCTATGGTTCGAAATGGCCTCCATTATTTCGAAGAACAGCGTTCAATCTGGGATTAAGATTTTCAACTGTGTTTATCAACTGATGTTTGCTTATCATTTTAAAGTCTGTTTTATTGTCAGACTAGGCGCCTGAAAGCAACTTTTGGAAATCATTAAATTAGTAGTGATTTTTCCTTTACTGACCACCAAGGTCTTCTGATTTGGCTCACATTGACTACTGGTTCTTCTAAACTCCTAAAAATTCGAAATGCGCTATCATTGGGTATCTTGAAATTATATAAGTTTTAAAACATGCATTTAAGGTCGAAATTCAATAAAAATAATAGCCCATAAAATATACAAAGTAGTGGAAGACAGATTTGAAACACTGCACTTTCATTAAACATGTTTTTTTGAGAATTCAAATAACTCCATACGACTAGAAATGTTCAAAATTCAAGACCAACAATTTTTTTAAATATTTTGATTTAGATTAACTGCATGAAGTTTTTAATTTCCTTAAACCAAATGGTAGAAAACAGCAATTTTTTGTAATCTTTCCAACGCAAGAATGTAAATAATCTAACAATTCTCAAATTGCGCAATGAAACGTAGTCCAACATGAATTTAAAGCTTTCAAACTTTTATTTCGAATTGAAATAATAGATTATTTTATTGTCTACTAACACCTTTTAAAGTAAATAAATTTGGTTATGATCAACAAACTAAAAGTGCATTAAAATGTTGTAAATAAATGAAATTCGCCTGCAGTAAGCAAAATTTTCTAAGGTTATGAACGTTTTATAGCCATTCTGCTTGTAAAATGGAAAAAATGCGCCAGTGTTAGATTTAGGTATATATATATATATATATATATATATATAAGTTATATATATATTATATATATATATATATATATAAAATTATTCTAATTTAAGAGAAAGAAAATACAAAATAAAGACTAATAAACATCGGTATTATCATATTTCTACTGTAAACGCTGAATATGTGAACCGTTCTGCTCTAAAATAACTTCAAAATATATTAATTGATATAAATTTTGATTTGCGATGGATTGATTTTGACATAACTGCAAGAGAATTTTTATATGCTCAACTGACACAGTTTAGCAAAAAAACAAATGGAGCCCCGCTTAACTACACATCATACAACAACTTCCAGCAAATAAAATGATATCAAAAACAACTTTTCAAAATGATGGTGTTTCCACCTCCTTTTTCATAATTGTTTTCAAATAATTTTCATGAAGATCGTGTTATTTGGCGTGGATTTGGAATCCTTTTACTCCAGGTTATTCAGATTTTAACATTTTGAATATGACTTTTGTGGCATTTTTTAAAGAAAGTGTTTATCATCAGTTTAAACCCCAGTCATTGAAGCTTTGAGAGAAAAAATCAATTAATAAGAATTGATGAAATCTTGAGGGCAGTGGTAAGACTTACCTAATTGCTGTGAATTTATCTTGGAGGGATTTAGTGTACAAATGTTATAATTCCCATGAATATCTGTCTTTATGGTGTATTTTGTTAAATTTAATTTAAACAATGTGTATCTGTTTTGTGTTGAGAGGACAAGGAGGAAAAGTCTTCCCATGGCCACGTCATTTATCTACTGATTCAATCTTTTTCTGGAAACGAAGTCCTTGCTATTACATGAAGATATCACCCTGTTTGTAAGACCTTTCAAAATTGAAACGTAGATTAATTCAATTTAAACAATATGGAATGCCTTCTGAAGTTCAGAATTTACAATTCTTACTTTAAAAAATAATGTACATAATAATACGATAATTTTATCAACACAGTATCAAAAGAGGTCAATGCTATTGAGGGTTTAGTACAATATATTATTTGCTATTCTTTTATTATCTGCTGGAAATCTACATGAAGTTTAGTCTTTCATGAAATACATATTCAGAAATCAATATATAGAATAAATAGAAAATTCCTATTACTTGAAAGGTTTAATGTAATTCAAACAAGTGAATTTAAGAATTAGAATCTTCAAAAAATGACAAACAATCATGATTCATTTAGAGTCCGTATATCAGGTCCAGGCACAGGACGGTACTGGGACAGAACTTTTTGCTTGAAATGGGCCTGGGATGCGGCCAGGACTACAAAAATGAAACTAAAATTGGATCTAATTAATTATTATCTGTTTTTGAGTATTTAAACAGATACGATTTCGTTCTTTTTGTGATGTATTTTGTCAAAATTGAATTGTGAAAGAGGAAATGCTTTTTGATGAGTTACTTTTGGCTCGAGTACAGGTAGACATCATAGTCACAACCAGATTAAAATTAATGAATATGTGCAGAAGAGGACTTTTAATTAAAACAAAGACGGCACATCTTCAAAATAATGCTACTCAATCATATTGATTGACATTTAATTGGTATCAATTAATATTTCCTCATCAATCATCTTATAAATTAGGTGGTGTTCACGTTCATTCTGGCAACAAGGCACTTTGTTATGCCGATTGCCAAATATTTGGAGACACTAATTCTAATCCAAATAATTTTTTAGAGCATAAGCACGTGCTATTTGATTGGCTGTAATTCAAATAGCTTCCTCCACGAGGAGGTTATAATACAATGAGCAACCCCACTGTTATCACGCAAGAATTATCTTCAGACCTCAGTAACAATATTAATATTTCCTTAACATCTCTTCCCATTACAATTAACGCCAGTTGGTGACTTATTTACACGAAAGTCATTTATTTCTCTCTGTCAAAGATCGTGGTCTCCAACAACTTCTGCAACACTATGTTTCCCTCAGAGCAACCCATGGTTACTTTGATGTGAAGTTATCAACACCTGGAAATGCTGACGTTGCATTGTTTGGCTGGAAGACTATCACATCCCATATTATTGATGGTTTGTTTCCCAAAGCTAGGCAAGCTAGCAAGTATGCTCTCGAACAACCAATAGCTGAAGATGCTGTGGAACTCGCAACGGATATGTGGACAGATAGCCCCACAAAGTAGAGCTTCCTGGACATCCATGCATTCTGGATCAATAATGATCAGAAATCGCGTCATATTTTTTTGGATATGAAACATTTTGGAACTGACACTCATGCTGGTCCACATATTCTTGCCCAATATGAAGAGGTGATTACCAATTTCGGGCTGTCTCTCCACTGTATTCCAGTAACAACTGACCATGGAAGCAACATGGTTTCTGCTTTGCAACTGGAGCCATGGTTAGACTTCTTTGCACATTAAACCCAATCAGCACTCTCTGGTGCTTGGAATTAAGCTCTCCAACAATCCCGGGAACTTAAACTTAATATTCTTCTGCATGCTTAATTGACAACATCGTCAAACAGTCAGCTGGTTTACAAGAACAACTCCCGCAATCACTTAAGGCTGGTGGAGATACGCGATCCCTGACTGGGTTCCATGCTCGCCATCTGGCATTGTGAGTGTCATACAATAAAGGGTAGAAGGGATTTAGTTGCAGGATTCAACCCCAATCTCAACAATAATCTCACTGTTTGTCTGGGATCGTTCACAAAGTTCTTTGAAGAATTAGAGAATGCCTCCTAGCCAACGATCCAACTTCAGCGCCTCGTTATTACTTGAATGCAGTCTGTGTGAGGTAGATCTTGCTGATTGGGAAGCAATGTGGGTACTGAAAAGAGCAGTGCAGGCTCACTTGGACAGAAAATATTTCCCAAGCATAACGGCATTTCATTGGGTGGCTGCTTTTCTTGATGTGTCTTTCAAGGTGTTCAATTTTGTTCCTGAAGAAACCCTTGGTTTACCAGACTTCAAGAGAAATCTCATGAATGATTTGGAAGAATAGACACTTGGTTACATGCGCCAATATTTGGAATCTGATTTCTCTCCAGTTCCTGTAAAACAATCCATAATTCTTCAATTGTCGATTGTCTAAGGTCACAAAATGAGGAACAGGACATACCATCACGAAAAAATTCGAAAAACGAGCTGGAGTTATATTGCTGGAAATCCATTCGCATGACATCCTCAAACCCTACGGATTTTTGGAAAACTGCCTCAACTGACTTTCCATTATTGTCATCAGTGGTGAAAGAAATATTTGGAACACAGCCTACAAGCGCACAGAGCAAACCTGATTTTAGTAAAGCTGGACTGATCAGGAGTTCGAGACAATCTCAGATGTCAGCAAAGAAACTTGGAGATGTCAAACTCCTAAATTCTGCCACATAAAATGCACTCATATCTTTTGGAAATTGTTCTTATTTTTGTGTTTAAAAATATTTGTGATGACATTTTAAAGAGATTCCTTAATTTTATTACGAGGGGAATTCAATTATTAAAGGAAGTTTTTTAAGTTTAATTAATTCCATAATTGCCATGAATTTAACAAAATGAATCTTTCATAACGTATTACTTTGGTATATTTCGCGAGATACATGTATATTTATTAGAGGAATAATTAAATGTAAGAATATACCAAGAAAATGTAGAGACGTTTTTGTGTTTAGTTAAGATTTAATACTCTACTAATATTCAAACATTATTATTTGACATCCTCAAAATTTCACAATGAACCAAAAATATTTTTTCAAAAACCACTTCAAGTGTACTAGACATGACAAGAATGTAAAAACGGGCTCAGTATAAAACTTGAACGGGACTGGGATACATTTCAAAGGCCCAAGATAAGAATTCAGTCCCGTTTCCAAATCTGTGTAAGCCTTTGTTCATGCCCAATACGAGCCCCAACCTAGATTATAAGGAAGAACAACATGTCAATCACTAAATTCCTTCAAAGACCTTGGATATATTGAATGAATATAATTCATTCAGAGTGAATTGGATGAACATCAAAATTAATTCGAACAATTTTTTTAGTGAGGGGGGACAGCAGGTTGGCCATGATATCTTTTTCATGTATTGTTAGATTCCTGAAAAATGAATTAATCATTGTACATAGAACCAGTTAAGCAATTGAAATTCATTGAAAATTTTTTATGTATAAATTAGTTAGCAGTGTTTTATTACAAAACACAATGTAATGTGTACGCAAACAAATGTAAGCATGCAAACTAAATAACATCTATTATAGCAACCAAATCATGTCATGACCATATATAAATCAGTCACTAAAGGAAAAACATGTTTATGAATCATTGTAAAATCAAGCCTAGTAAACATTAATGAGTAAATAATTACTGCTAAATGGCGTTGTAAACCCCTCTTTCAATATTCGTGAGTCAGCCAAGTTTAAAATGTCATAGAGGTTATGAGAACTTCCGGGTGTCCCAATGTTACAGCTCTATCTTTCATAAAATACTAAAAATAAATGCAAAATGCAAAAAAATGTTCTAGTATTGCATAGCAACTTTTACAATTAAAGGATATTTCAAATGGTTGTTTATTAGAAGCAACCAACTAAAACTATTGCTTTTTCTAAAAATAGTATTGATCTGGTCCTCCATACTAGTACATATATTAAATATTTGGTGATCTTCACACCATTCACAATGACAAGCAAAGTGCTATAATTTTACTAAGTTGAGAATATGCTTCATAACAGATCCGTATTAAATATCTTATGTAAAATTGGTTATAAATGAAGTTTTATTGAATGGCAAAACATGCAAATTGTTCTAATGCAAGGGACTTCCTTCCCAGTGTCAAATGCACAACTCAAGAAGATTTCCTGAATGAACCTTAGCTATGGTCCTCACATGTCTAAAACTGCTTTTGTAAAGTTTTCTATTTCAGTAATACCTTATATGCACAGGCCAAAAAATTACATAAATACCATTTTGAAGACAAAATATAGCGTCTCAGATTTTCAGCACTTAGAAGTGAAATTCACTCATTCAAAAAAATAAACATGTCACAAGATTTTTAGTAAAAATCATACCAGACCAACAATTGTGAATTGTACAGAAACAATACTTAATTCTTCTACGTAACAAAACTTACAATTTTTATTGCTGATACTAAATACGGAAAATCATAAATATGGCACATATCTAAACTCACAATACAATTTTAAAAATACTACACATTTACAAATAAAAATATGACAAGCAATAATCTCATTTTTGCAATACAAAAGGTTTTCTAATTGATACTTACAAAAATATTGACTCCATATAATTTATCAATTAATTGTCATCCAATTTCTTCATGTCAAAACAGTTGATAGAACATGCATAACTAAATTATCAAATTTAAAAGGCTTTTAAACCAAAATGGTTCATAAGCTTATGACTTTTGAGATTCCAATCCCACAAAGATTCATAATTACACATATTACACTTAATTGGCTTTATTTCAAAATGCTTGAGTTGATGTTCCTTCAGCTGAGCAAAATGTGAACATTTGTAATCACATTCATTGCACTTAAATCGTTTTACTACTGAATGAATAAATTGATGTTGTTCCAGAGTTGCAGATTGAAAGCATTCAAATTTGAATTTATCACACTTAAATGGCTTTATACCAGAGTGTGTAAGTTCATGTCTCTTCAAATTACCAGCATAAGAACTTTGATACTCACACTTTTCACATTTAAATGGCTTTATACCAAAATGCTTTGAAAGCATATGACTTTTCAGATGCTCGAATTGTGAAGATTTATAACTACACATATCACATTTATATGGCTTTAAACCAGAGTGTATCAATTGATGTCGCTTCATATTACCAGCAGTTGAACATTGATACTCACATGTATCACATTTAAATGGTTTTATGCCAGAGTGTATACACTGATGTTGCTTAATACGACTAATATTTGAACATTGATACTCACATTCATTACATTTTAATTGCTTCATTTCAGATGTGAAATTTGATAACTTCCCTTGGTTGTGAAATCAGGAACAAAATTAAAACTGAAATTGTTGGAAATCACTTTAATTCATATGCTCTTCCATATCCAAATTGTAGCAACAAAGGTTATAGAGAAGAACTTAAGACAATCTATTTATTAGATGTTTTATTTATAGTTGCTTACTATCAGTTAACTGAATGATTGTTGGTACCTGCTTCTCCACTTTACTTGATTTGTTGCATTTATGATGTCATATGTTCCTAAAGTTTTGATTGTATCATTTGAAATGTTAAAGCACATTATTAATTTGATGATAAATTAATATTTAATTGACTTGACTTTGTTGAGATTCTATATACTCTTTTGCAATAGGTGTTACTATGGTTTGAATGTGCTTATAAGACTAAATAGTTAATTAAAGAGTGGCATACGCTAAAATTTTGTATAAAAATAGTTTTACCAATCCATGCTAATCACATTTATTACTTATTTCGTTTCAAAATATTGAAACACAACATATGGTTTGCATAAAGCTTATTCATTTATTAAATATCTAATATAGTTCATTGAAATCCCCTTGCATAGCACATGCAGTTTAATGAAGAATCTAATTTTTAAGAATTTAAGAAAAAAATTGAAGTAGAATTATTATCAAAGAAAAGAACATATTTTATTAATCAAAGAATAACATCTGTAACTAAGTAATATCAGTATACAACTAAATGGAATTATAGAAAATAGTTTATTTTAAAACATATTTTATTATTTTTTCATTGTAGAAATGTTCAAAAATTTATTATTATTATATTTTGAAATCGTGAATTCATATTGACCTAATAATTTCAATATAGCTATAATTATGTTATAAGCATACCTTGCAAAATATCAAAATCATTTAATTGAATGTCATATATAAATCTAATATTGCGACTGAACTGCAGCTTTGACGAAAATCTTCTAAATATTGTTGATATCACTGAAACTTGGTTTGATAATAGTTTTATTGAAACTTGTAGTTTGTAATGAAAACGTAACAAAAGTCAAATTATGGTTAATGCAATCCAACACTGACAAACAACAAATGAAAATAAGAAGTTTGAAACTTTTCATTGCCATATAGATATGACAGATTTTCCCACACTATGTTTGCAGCATGTGGCCTGGTATTATGATGATGCAGTATGACGCTCTTCCTATTGAACCTCTCTGTTCTCTTCTATAGGAATGTCGGTTTTAACCTTCAACTGCCGGGGAATTTTTGAAGAATTTTCCTGATAATATAAAAAATTCTTAAGCACTCATAGCTTAAAAACTGTTAACACTGTCTTCAATCTGAAACCACTGTGATAAGGCGCGTCTACTTTTTCTTTTTCACCCTAAATCGATATTTTCAAAGAAAAATGTTTATTCTTTTCAACAACTTTACCAACTGCAATAGACTCAATAGAAAATTTTGAATTGTGTATTCTGCAAATAATTAGATTTAGTTTATTGTTTCTAAAATAATAGTTTAATCTTCTGCATCTACTTAGAATTTTTTAGAAAGTCAAAACCATTTTTTTGCGGTAATTATTAGGCATGAGTCTTTGGCATTTTGGTAAATGTCACTGTGCTTAACCTACTTTATTATATCATTTACATAAATTGCAAATATAAAATTTGAGGGTTTTCCAATACCAACCAGTGCTTCATATAAACGAAATTACGTATACACTTGATAGCACTTGGATTCTCAATTAATTATAATTATTGATCAGGTTTATTTGTCAGTCACATTTTGTAAATTAATCATTAGAAAAATACAATTTTTTATTAAAATTTTGTGGTTTCTTTCTTCAACATAAGTAATTTTTTTAACAAATATTTTTAATTCAAAACATGTCTAATTGTGCATAATACCTTGGAATTAGTAAAAAGACTTTTGTATATATCACTATTATAAGCAACTAACTAAAAATGTTAATTTTGTAAAAGTAGGATTGCAATGGTGCTAAATACTTGCACATGTTAGTTAAAAAATTTGGTGATGTGCAAAATGACATTCAAAGTACTATAATTTTAATAAAAAATTGACAAGATTTTGCACGAATTTTTTTTAAAATTCAAATTCCTTATTCAAGAATAGTTTATGAATTTTTAAAAAATATTATTATTATTATTAAATAGCTTTATTAACATTTCCTACATTTTCTGTCTACATTGCACATGTTTACATATTTAATGTTTATACATATTTACAAATTTTAACAAACATATACAATAAGATAAGTAGAAACAAAGCTACGGCACTAATCATAAAAAATAAACAAAAAAAGTGTTAAAATAAATATTAAACAAAAAAAATTTTCAAATTAATACGTCTTAAACTTAGTAGTTTTGCCACACGTTTTGTTTCTTATTATAACCAAAGATGTATTGATTAGCTAGTAAATTTTCTCTTAGTAATTTTTTAAAGTTCCTTATAGTTGGAGCCTTCCATGTTTCCAGTTTCAATTTGTTCCACATTCGACAGACGTTTGTGATATATGATGAATCCCAGTATTTGCATTTTATTAATGTTTTATTTATTAAGCAAAGTGACCTTTTATTTACATTTATGTATTTCTTTAGAAAACTGTTTCCATGGTTTAAGTCATGTATGCATTTGTAGATGTACATTAAACAGTCGTATTTAGTTATAAATATAGGTCACAATGTGAATGAGTTACTTACAAATTTACTAGTTTCTAATAAATTTATGTTAAACTTTGTAATTATTGACCTATTAAAAATTCTATTTATTCTTGCTTTTTTATATAAATTTATGTTATTTAGCAAAATACATAGATATCTGTAATGGCTCATTACCAGTGCATCTACTACTAATTTACTCTGTGTTAAACTTGTTATTTTTGATTGCACGAATTTTTTGAATGTCAGCTGATTATCAATTTCAACACCCAAATACTTCACTGTTTCAGAAGATTCAATTGATTCATTAACATAAACTCTTAATTTTAGAATTCTTTGAAGAATGTTTAGCTTCTTATTTGCAACAAAATTTATGAATTGTGTTTTACTTTCATTCATTTTCATTTTATTTTGTTTAAAAAATTTACTTATACTATGGGTAGTTGTTTCTAGCTTTTTTATTTACATTGATATATTTCTTCATCTATTTGCTTAAAGCTTTTTCAAAAATTTTCGCAAACGGATTAATGATGGATATTGGCCTGTAATTTTTGCATTCCTTGGGGTCACCTTTTTTATATACAAGTGTTATATCAGCCTATTTCAAAATTTTCGGAAATACGTTAGTATGAATAGCATAGTTGAAAGCAAAAAGGAGAGGATCACAAAAGATTGAAGCATACTTTTTAATGATGAATATTGGTATCCCAGTGCTTCCACATGATGTGTTAGTATCTAAACTTTGGATTATTTTTATTAAATCATGCTGTTCTATATATTTGAAAGCAAATTTTATATTCATTGGGTCAATCTTGTTCTCAAACGGTATTTCTTCACCTTCATAAAGTCCTGGTTTAGTGAAGGCTTTATTCATTTGATTAGCAATGTTCTTTGGATCTTTAAATTTTGTGTTATTAACAGTTATTTCAGATATATTACTACTTAGGTTCTTTTCTCTGTTTAAAAACCTATTTAAAAATATAATATTTACTGCACATCCAAGCAAAATAGTCTCTAAAATATGAGATAGTAAATATAGAAATTGTTTGCATTTCAGTTTAATATTCTTTTAGTGTACGCTGAGGTATGCACATAGAGGACAAAGTGAGATTCCCCTTGTCAGATTTTGAAAAAACATCAAAACTATTATTGTTAATTACATTTTTGGAATTTCTTTTTCAATATTTTACTAATTGGCACGGGAAAAAAACCGAAAAATCTTTATTTCGTAAATTTCATAAATTAAAAAAATTAATTGAAAATAATTTTCGTTTTATTTGCTGTGATTAGT
Organism: Hofstenia miamia; assembly: GCA_900660155.1. Classification (NCBI taxonomy): domain Eukaryota; kingdom Metazoa; phylum Xenacoelomorpha; order Acoela; family Hofsteniidae; genus Hofstenia; species Hofstenia miamia. The sequence goes on along the minus strand of CABFPE010000422.1, from coordinate 667,609 downwards.
TATTTTTAATTACATGAAATTCTCTCAATGACACACTAAATAATTAGTATGTTTTTGAGTTATCTTAAATATATATACTGTAGACCACAAATATTACGAAGAGAAGTTATTTACTAATCAGCATTAATTTTTTTTCTATCGCAATTTGGTTACTGTTTATTTATTAAACAATCAATTGGATACTAATTACACAAGAATTATGCAAATGAAAACAAAAATCAAAGAACGAAAAACAGAATTGAAATCTTTCATTTTTAATTTTTCAATGAAATTTCTAATTTAAATCTCATAAATTTACCAAAATGAAAAATTTAAAATGAATTGAGATTTTTCGTTTTTCATCTTTAATTCCATAGGAAAAAAATGAAGTTTAACTCTTTTCTTATCATTTGAATTTTTAAATTGTTTGTGTTTTTTAGTATGTATCATAAGTATCTTTAGTTTTTACTGCTACAAACATGAAATAAAGATATATTAATATAAGAGAGCATCTAAAATTCGAAATATTTGGATGTGAACCTAGCTGAAAAACATACTAATATAAAACATTAAATCCACTATGAAATCATTATTAAATGAACAGAGACATCATTCAAATATGGAAATATTTTGATGANGATGTGAACCTAGCTGAAAAACATACTAATATAAAACATTAAATCCACTACGAAATCATTATTAAATTAACAGAGACATCATTCAAATTTAAAAATATTTTGATGATGTGAATCACTAAAAAAAGCTCGGGAACATTTTTGCAAAGCTTGAAAATGAAAACAATGTTTGTTGAAACATGTCGCAATAAAAAGTTACTTAAGTATAAATATAAGTAGAAATACCTATATATACCTATATATATACAGGCTTTGGAAACAAAAAACATTAGTCCGCTGGATACAAAAAAACATATATACTTCGATAAGGGCGCTAGATAATATAGCAGAGAGCTGGATAATGTCTATTAAATTTTTTGCAAAACATTTGCAGTATAACAAACTTTTAATTTTTACCAAGAAATATTGTACAGTAGAATTTTACATGGTGAGTCACCATTTCATGGTCAATGGCACAGGACAAGCCAGGATTGTTAGGGCCTAGGCGTAGTTGGAATGCAATATTGGAAAAAAAATTGTCATGGAAATAGCCTCAAGTTTAAGAAAAGCTTACATTATGCAATTACACCTATTGCAGTGAATGTGGGTTAAATTCAAACACTTTGAAATATTGTATTTGTATCCTATAATCTTCTAAAATTCAATTGAGGGTTTTTAATTTATTTAATATAAATCAGCAAACTTAGCATATTCAATCTTCAGAACAGTTCTGCCATTTTGCAATACAACAATTTCAAATTTTTGTTATATTCAATAAAGTGCTTAGTGTTTAAAAAGTGCTTTTTTTATTTTCAATTTTAAAATTTTGCTAAAAAATTTGTAAGAACAAAATCAAGCAATATTCAGATGGTACCAAGTAAATAAACATGGTGTATATGAGAGAATTTCTTAGCTTAGGTTTACAATTTTTTATGAATCTTCAAGTAGAATATAGCCTAGTATTGTTACAATATTACACACTTACATTTAAAGACATGCCTTTGATTAGGCGTCGTGAGGTTTTTCTGACACCAAACTTTAGTAGGTTTGAGCCATCTTTGCAC